>JACEGR010002689.1:0-122005 GCA_014170235.1 Listronotus bonariensis | reverse complement strand
CTGTATACGGGGCTCAGATTTTGTGGAGGTACTTAACCGGGTACAAGGTATCCTCCGGTATATTAATCTGCCGCGCTGTAGTAAATCCTGAAATCCCCTCTTGGGCACCCCTACCATTATACTGCTCTGCTAAATGTTCGTAAGCTACCTAGAAAAATTTAAAATTGTTTACATTGTATTTTGCTGCAAGGTTAAAAACGTCGTACGCGAATGTCAGATAATTTAAATAAACAAATCTCTTACACAAAATCTTATTTTTACTTGGCGCAAATGTCCCCCATTAATATTACAGAAAATATAAAGAGCGCTTTGTGAAACGTACTATGCCAATAGTGCTTTTCTGTTTATGTCTCATTACTTACAAAATTTAAGAGAGCGCTGGCACATTTATTTATGCACTCATTTTATGCAAATGATACATTATTACCGGGTTTCAAAGTATTATCCGTACTATACAAGTTGTAACAAAGTTTTGAAACAAATGGGATACTTTTTGTTTGTCAAAACTATGGTGAGTGAAAACACACGACGATCGTCACTTCAGTTTACAGGTTCCAAAACTAATCTCTAAACCGGATTTGGAAAGCAAACGCACAGGCCTAAATTTAATATTGGATTGTGGCGCCAAAAATCTCGTCCATTCGAATGCATCCATAACACAATCATGTTCCTTGTCGCAAAAGAGTTATCTAATACTTATCCTTTTCTTACGCGCGGCCAAGTATTGCAGGGCAAAAAACGTTTAATCTTGTGGGCGTCACATTTAAGAATAGCTTTAAGTGGCATAAACATATTGCTTCTATAGCCACGGCAGCTTCAAAAAGCTTGGATTTCTCTTTCGAGCCAAAAAGTATTTCTCCCGTTCTAATTTATACACTTTGTATGTGTCTCAAATCCGACCTCCCTTGGAATATTGTTCTTATATTTGGGGCATGGCGCCCCGTTTCCGGTTTATTCCGTAACGACTGTAAATTTTTAAATTATACTATTACTACTTACTTATTATTTACTAATTTACCAAACCCTGTATTTCTTACAGTTTCCGAGATGCCAATGGTGGCCTTCGAATTTTTAACAGCCTGTATTGCTCTTCCATGTTAAAGAATATACCTGTGGTAAGATGGCAAAACCCAATATGTTAATTTTAGTAAAATGTTCAGGAGAGATCTTTTTGACTTTAATATGTCCTGAAAGGTCACAATTTCAGTACAACATTTAAATTTGGCAACTAATTGTTTTCATATTAGTTTCTGGTTACTTCTGGTTAGTAGAAACTGAAAAGTGACATATCGGGTTTTGCCATTTTACTATACATACCATTACCACTTTGTATCCATAATTGGTATAATATACCGGGTGTCAACGAATCTATTAGACATTACTTGCGATTTAACCGGATATGAGTTCAATTTTGAATTTGTAAACGGAACACCCTGTATAATTTGACATTTTTGGATTCCTAAGACTATTTTAAATAGTAATTTGACATTTTAATAAGTTTTTACGCCTACTTGATTATTTAGGAGCCATTTGTAGTATTGCATCTAGGTGGCTCTAATGCTTCATTTATTACTTTATTTTTAATCCGATCAGAAATAAATTAGTATCGTTAGATTTACCAAAAATTCCTTTTTTGAAAAGTTATGTCTAAAAAGGGTTGCCATTTGAAAGAAAAATTTACCTGATTGTTTTATTTCTATCTTTTATATGAGTCACCAAAACCTTGCAACTGTATTTTTCTAACATCACCTTGGGACAGTAGATTAATTTGCGCATAATCATTGCCACCTGGATGCAATATTAAAAATGGCTCTAAAAAAATCAAGCAGGCTTAACAACTTTTTAATATTTTACATTTTTTCTTAGAATTTTCTGAGAAATCCAAATATGTCAAAATATACAGGGTGTTTCATTAAAAATTAAAGCCATTTCCGCTCAAACCGGAAGTGACTGGAAAGTAAAAATATGCACAAACTCTCCTCTGCTCATACCATTTACATATACCAAATCTCATTTTAATATGTTTAATATTTTGGGAGTTATGGCTTGTCTAATAAATTCGTAGAAACCCGGTATTTATTATTTTATAACCCATTCTTATTTCTATTTCCCATGGAAAAATAATTTAACCTTATGAACAGGCTTTATAATAATCTCTTTTTATTGGCTGATATCACATTAAATCATAAAACACATTAAACACAACAGTGAGGAAAGTTTTAAAACGTTAAAGTTATTTTTATTTGATCGTTATTTATATGGAATTTCTTATAAAATTATTATCACACTATTAAAGTCTGTTTTTTTTGTTTTGAGTTGTCTTTTATACAGCATACTATTGTGTTTTTTTAATGATCCAAATTACACCTTTGTAACTTTGTAGTAATATAATATATTATTTTATAATCGTTATTATTAATTAAATAACAAAAAAAAACCTTGCAAGATAGTTTTAAATTGTCTAAAAGTTATATGCTATTTTAATTTTTCAATAGATCACCCATTATTATTTATACAGGATGTCAAGTAACTCAACCGTCATGAACATATGTCCTAAACGTCTTGGTTTATGAAGTAGGGAGTGTTAAAAATTAAAAATAAAATAACTGTTTCTATTTTATAATAACTTCATACCAAAAAGATTTTTTTAATTTTGTAGACGCCCCTTTGCGCAGAAGACATTTCTTAGCATACACGAAAAAAGAAGAACGAAATGGTACGCCGCTGCATTATCAAAAAAATGATTTAGTTTAAAACAAATTTTATTTTTGACTTTGTTTTAAGGTATGTACGGTTACCACGTAAATAAATAAAAACTATTCCTCGGCATGGTCATTTCGTATCGTTTTTATTAAAATCTGCAATAAAAAATTTCCTTTAATATTTTTACTCTCTAACTAGATAGGGATTCGACAATGAGGAAAAATGGTTTATATTTATTTACGCGAAAACCGTACAGAAAATAATAAAAAAACAATTCAAGAGATAAAATTTGTTTTAAACTTTATGTAATTTTTAAAAAACATTTCTATTTTAGAAAACTGCAGTGACGTACCATCAAATATTAACCTTAAATCCCTTATAGAAAATGTCTTTTGATGCATGGGAGGCGTCCCCTTAATGCTTTAAAAAGTTGGTATAAAACTTAATATAAAAAAACAATATTTGTTAAAACTTTTTAACACCCGTAGTTCAAAAACTACGACGTTTAGTTTTTTCCCTAATTTTAATTGTAAAATCACCCCTTAAAGTTTGCCGGTTGAGTTATTGGACACCGTATATAGGAAGTAGTTATGGGTCAGAGGAAAGCGGAAAATAAGACAACTTCTCAAACTTTGCTGACTTTCCTATCCGTAGCCCCTTAAAAACCACTTTGAAAGGGCCAAGAACTACAGCTTCTAGAAAGTGTATGGTTTAGGATTGAAGTTTAAGGTTTTTACTAAAAATGTTATTATTTATTATGTTACTGGTTTTGTTTCATACTATATGTCGGTTGAAAATTTCGGTTGAAAAATGGCCTTACTCTAGTACCACAAGTAAAAAATGCTGATGTAAGTGTGTTATATTGTTAAATGTAAACAGTATGGTGATGTTATAATATTTAGACCACTGGCAATAAAATACCGTAGTAAGAAGTAGAGCGTATACTTTAACCAACAAATTAATAGGCTTTAAATATTTCTATAATTATTCTAAGTTTATTAAGTCAAATGATTTATAAAATATTATTTTTTTTAAATATAAATTACCCACATACCAAAAGAAACTTACATACGGTTTTAAATATAAACATATACCTACATACATATGCCGTATTTGAAAAAATCCATACCTGAAACAAAAAAATATATATTTCGGATGTATTTAAAGAAAAAATATATACAACCATTACAACAGTTTTAATACTTAATTAGGTTAATTTTGTACACAAATCTTAAAAAAGGCATTATCATTTCCTTTAAAAACCGATTTCTTTTACTACGAATCCATGTAACTTAACAAAAGGATGCCGTTGGTGTGCTGTAATGGTCCTAATTAAAAAAAAAATGTCTACTTGTGACAATATTCATATTTATTTGTAAACGGTGTTTAAAATACATCTCGCGACTATTATTAATGATAGTGTTATCTGACGAGTTTTTTTACTATCTTCTGTAAAATTAAAGTCGTTATTCAAAAAATATACAAATACATATTAATCTTTGCCTTCCAGGCACCAAAAACCAGTAAAAAATCCAAAAATGTTGACCTAACAAATTATTTTTATTTATTTATTTTTTTTTAATAGTTTGTTTTTATTAATTACAAATTATAAATTTAACGGTTAAACAACTTAAATAAAAGCATATTTAGTAACAAACACGTTATTTGTTGCACATAACTATATGCCAAAAAGTTTGTTGTTTTCTTTAAATTATTGTATTTCCTTTTAGTATCGAGATACCGATAAAAATTAAACATAGAAATGTTTAAAACAATGGGACTAAAAATCCGATACCCTGAAAAAAATTTGTAATGGTAAATTATTCCACAGGGCGTTCGAAAATCTGGGTCAAAATGCAAAATTTGGCTCAAACCTGTATATCACACAATCCTCTAAAAGTTTTTGCTATTTCCATATTAAATAAAAATCTTGATGAAAGGAGCTAAAACTAAACCAAAAGTTAATTGAAATCGGTCAAAAAACCAAAAAGTTATATAAGATTAAATTTGAACAAAATTTTGTTTATTCGTTTTTTTACTAGGAGTGAAATTAACCAAAAAAGCACTTTTAATCCAGACGCTCCAACAAAATACTACACAACCGACAAAAATATTTTTTCTACTGGTGACGGTTGCGTAGAATTGAAATTAAGTTAAAAAAATTATGGTTTTTATTCTAGTTACACAAAGAATTACTTAACAGTATTTCCTAATTAAATCCCTAAATCCAGCAAAAAAACGTATGACCAAAACTTTAGCATTATGTGTCTAAAGTCAAAACTTGAGAGTTTTAGGGTTTTCAAGTAGGCATCTCCCAAAAATATTTCGATGCATACAGAGTTTTCTGTATTGCTGTAAGGTTAGGTCTTTTTATTATTATTTTAGGGACCCTCTGTAAACATTAAAATTTTTTTGGAACATGCCTATTTGGAAAACTTTCAACTCTTGGTCATATTTTTGTCATATCCTGTTAAATAACAGAAATATTGGACTTCCTCGGATTATTGGGCCACCCCAAAATACTTGTCTGCCAGGGGTTGAAACTGTCAAAACTGTATGGCCACTGAGAAAATAGCTTCTAATAGATCCCCAAGTAACACATTATAAAATTCAGCGTTTAAAAACAACGAAAGTTAGGTTTTAAATCATTAACCGTTGATACCTGGTACCTGCCAAAGCCACTAGGAGTCAAACTTTATTATGTACCATTGCTTTTACTTATATTGGGAGCATGCACTGACAGACTTTTAGCTTTTACAAAATAACGAAGGTCTGCCGCTTACGGGTTCTTACTCTAATAGTATACGATGTGACAGCTAATACAATGTCATTAAAGGTATTTTTTGGATGCACTAAACAACTTAAATGGAAAAATCTTGAAAACACTAACTCCGAGCGATTATTACAAAGCTTTTTTGGGTGGAAAGCATAGTAGTTGCCTCGTTTAAAAGAAATCCAAAATAGTGTAAGTAAGCACCATTTATAAGCTTACAAACAGAAGTTAACATCGAATCTAATTAGTTTATATTAACAAATCCATAGATACCTAGTTTCATTACAATATTTAAAACAAATAAAAAAATATTAAAGTTTTTTTTTCACTTTAACACCTTTGTATCTTCCTTATTATCAACTTTTAAATTTATACATATTTATGAAGGTATGTTTGGGTAAATCATAATTTTGGCGTATGGAATTTGTGGTTTCTTTACGTACTATCAATTGGTAAATGCCCTGTTTAATTTATAAAATAATTTGAGTGCTTTATGTTTTTCCTGTACAAATTTTAATAGTAAGAACTTTGCCTGACTTTATAGATACCCCTTAAACATTAAATAAACTTAATGAGATAAGTTACTAAACGTCCAAGTTCAAGGTTGATAGATAAAAAACCTGTTAGATACTTATTTACATGATACACCTGTTTAAAACAATAAGCGAAAATGTAAATATGTACGTGTTTTATATATCCGGCGCGGCAATCCAAAATAATATAATAATTAGTCATAAGTAAGCACCTTACAGTGTAAAGCTGTTATAATTACTTTATTACTGGATTACTAGATTAAGAAGTGAGTCATATAAACATTACTTAACAGCTGATAAAATATATTTCTAAACTTTAAATGTTGCAATAAAAAAAATAACAATACTTGTGGGATTGCACCACAAGACAACAATAAAGTTTGACAGTCAACATAAAAAATATGTTTTTCGACTTTTATAGTTAGTAGTGAGAAGAATTTTTTTTTCAAAACGCTTTAGTTGATGTTAATAAAATTATTTAGACAAAATTGCTAGTAGGTAACCATTTAGACCACTGATCTGAATGGATTGGCAATGGTTATTACCAGCGCAAAACAAAAGTAACGTTTTATGGGCGAAAAATTGCGATTGGGTACTTAGCCCAATTAATTTAGACTTTTACCTGGGAATCTCACGGAATAAGCTGAATATCTGTACATAATGTACCTTTATTTTGGTACAAAAAATATTTTCTCAAAAATCCCCTACGATATCCTATAAGGAACTCGGACAGGTCAAATGTCAAAAAATCAGTTTCTTGCGAATATCTCGTTTCCTTTACTTTTAATCGCATTTATATTTATTATAAAAGTTGTAAAACACAAAATTCTTTACAAATTTAACTTTAGGCATTTTTTTGTCTGTAGAGCGGATCCGATAATAGAGTGCGCAGAGTGTAAAGCACTTTACTGTGTGTACATACCTTAGCGCGCAATCAATCGTGATTTTTAGTCTAATATGTTATATTTTAAGTATTTGCTTAATATCACGATTGATTACGTGCTAATGTAGGTATGTACATACAGTAAAAATTTGTACACTCTGCGCCCTCTATTATCGGATCCGTTGGTCAGACAAAAAATGTAATATAATTTGTAAAGAATTTTATGCTCTACAGCTTTTATAATAAATATAAATGCGTTTAAAAGTATATAAAACGAGATATTTGAAAAAACTTTTTTGACATTTGACCTGTCATATTTCCAGTTCCCTACACGATATTATAGAGGATTTTTAGGAGAGTATATTTTGTAACAAAATATTTAACTTATTCCGTGAGATTTCGAGATTGACCCTTTAATTTGACTAAGATGACTGGGGTAACTAGTCATAATCCGTGTACACCAAATGGTCACACGCGGGCGCCGCCGCGCCGTACTGACCATCGGCCTTATCGGGCATAACTTATGAACGCGTTATCTAGTTTTCTCCTCTGAAGTACGGGAAGCACGATAGGGGACGGTGGCCACTATTGTATTTTGGACATGGCTCCTAAGGGGCCATAGAAGAGCCAAAATGGACAATATCGTCCAGGTCCAATTTTTCAGGATGCTCGACTTTAGCGCCATGGTTAAAAAAATTCAAAACACTTTTAATTTTCGAGTTCTATACAATCGGGACCCCTTAAATACGCATGCTCGTAAACGTTCCGATTTGTTTACTGCGCGAGACCCTAAAGATCCCAAAAGTGCTTCTAGAAACTATTTACGGATATAAATTTTAATTATGTATGATTCTAAAAGACTATTTAAACAATGCAATATAATATGAGAATATAGAAATGTCAAAATCATAAAACATGTTAAGTCATTAATAACACCCATTAAATTAAAATACGTAGGGTGTTCAGTAAGTTTTGAGATACTTTGTAACTAAAAGGTGCAGGAAAGTAACATTTATGTTTTTTGTTTGTACATGTCATGACATGTCGTAGTCCTACATAGTTATTAGTAAACTATCAGTTTTGCGCCAGTTCGTGTCCAGCGATTTTAGCGCAATGGCGGCGTGGACGACTATCGAGTTTTCACGTGAGTTATCTCAAGAACAGTGTTTAGAAGAAATGAAGCCTACACTTGGTGATGACTGTCCATCTCGTGCGACCATATACAAATGGTACAAACAATTTCAGCGGGGCTCGTTTTCGCTTGAAGACGCCTCACGCTCAGGTCGACCGTGTGAAGTAGTTGCCCCAGAGAAACATATCTGCCGTCCAAAAAGCTATAGAAACAAACCGACGAATTACCTATCGACAGTTAGAAGAGACATTGAACATTAGTTTAGCAACATTACACACGATCATACATGAGCACTTGGGTTTTAGAAAAATTTGTACTCTTTGGGTTCCACACAAGTTAACTCCCGAGCAGCAGACACAAAGAGTGAATTGGTGTAAAAAAATGATGTCCAAAATGCAGGAGGGTAAATCTAAAGACATAGTGTCGATTGTCGCGGGAGATGAAACTTAAAATCTTTATTATTACGACGTCCCAACTAAACAACAGAGTAAGATATGGGTTCTCGAAGGTAAAGAAACTCCGACCGAAGTTCGCAAATCAAGATCTGTAAAAAAATAATGATAGTTGTTTTCTTTGGTTCAAGAAGAATAATTAAACGTGTTGTTCTCTGAGAACCGAAGACTGTAAATGCTCTCTGGTACACTACAGTATGCCTTTCAAAACTTATAGAAAAGTTATGAGTGATTCGCCCAAACTCGCAACTCGCTAGCTGGTACCTTCATCATGACAATGCCTTACCTCATCGAGCTGAACTTAGGTACCAGTCAATTTTTGACAGATGCAAGCTTGAGACTTTTGAAACATCCGCCCTTTAGCCCCGACTTGTTGCCATGTGACTTTGGGTTGTTTCCTTTTGTCAAGAGCCAACTGAAAGGACAAAAGTTTAAAACTGAAGACGCGCTACTGGATGCCTGGGATAAAATATGCGCTGAAATTTCAAATGAAAAGTGAAAAGCTATTTTCAGTGACTGGTTTGTTAGAATGAAAAAGTGTATTCAATGTGGTGGAAATTATTTTGAAAAAATCAAATAAATGTACGTATTTCTCAAAACTTTCCGAACACCCTACGTAATATATATAAAAAATACTCCTATACCCACGATTTGCGCCCAATGTTACCAAATTCAAGCAGACCTCATTTATCACAAATAATTATAAAACTTTAAAGGTAATAATGTTACGTATTTAATAATATTACTTCCTTGGATTCCTTTATGTTTATTACTTAAAATCGATTGCAGATAACATCCGAAACGTCGTATTTCCATTAAAAACTAAAGGCAAAATTATTACACTGTTACATTTTTTATAATATCCTATACAAAGTACTACTTAAAACATAGTATGTACAAAAGCACGATTACGCACTCTAAAAGAAAAAAGTAGTCACAATCATAAAAAACTAAAAACTAAGTGTAATAAACCAAGGGATCTAACAAAACTAAAAATCTATGAATATTCTAAACTGTCTTATACTCTTATTATGCATTTTTGATTTTACAAAATGATATGTCTAAATTATTTTTAATGCTAAATTAAGTATTCCTAATACTCTACCTAATAACCGACCTATAAACGTATATTGGACAGGAAAAGTTAGCTAATTTCTGGAATTTGGCCCGTGTTCTGCTAATCTTTGCTTTGACATTTACATTAATCTTTTACTTAACCGCAAACGTAAACTTTCAAATTAAGGACTGGTTCTCGGGGGGACTTAGGCCAAGATTAACAACTTTGTTGGAGATTAAAACTATTGGGCAAATTTGGCAGTCTTTGCCGCCGCCGTAAATGTTTCTACCAACTTTTCCGTTTGCTTCCTTCGATAAGTTAAAAGTGAATCGGATTTATTGGGTTTGTTCGTGGAAATGAAGTGTTGTTCCCTTATGCCTCAACACGGTTTAGATCACAAAAGTTTGGCACACTTTTATTTATTGCGACAATCTTGAAAATAAAGGTCAGATAGATAAATTAGTTGTCTATTTACTGTCATGTAAAAAGAAAGTTTCTTATTAAACTGTACATTAAAACACAAATTAAAACGTAAAGGGATATTTAGGAAAAAAAAAGAGATATGTACAGTGTCCCCAGGATAGGTGTTACAAGAGGACAAATGGAATTTTAAAAGGAAATTTTGAAAAAAATGTTTCAAAAGTAATAAAAACAAAATTTTACTTTAATTGGAGTTATAGCTACAAACATGAAAAATGTCCAGAAACTAACTACTTTAATTTTTTAAAATAGACCAAAATTGTATTAATAAATATTATAGAGAATTTGGCAAAAAAAGTTTTTTTACATTAGGTACGCATCACAACTTAAATAATGGGCAAGAGGGAGTAAAATTTAAAAGAAGAAATGGGCACATATATATATAAATATATATATATATATATTTATATATTTTATATATATATATATATATATATATATATATATATATATATATATATATATATATATATATATATATATATATAAGCTCCAGGATAAGAGCCGACATCATTGAGCCTGAGTGCGAACAGGGCGATATCGAACAACTTTGGGTAAAATTTAAAATAAATGGAAGAACTTTTGCTCTTTCTGTTTTTTACCGACCTCCCGCTGAAAATATTAAATCGGGCCTGGAAAACTTTGATCGTATTCTATCAATGGTGCTACCAACTGTCGATAACGTTATTTGTTTGGGTGACATAAATATCAATCTTCTTAATCCTGATAATCTTGCAGCGGATTACTTTGGGGAGTATGGATTTACACAAATTGTTAATGAACCAACTAGGATAACCAGCGCCACGGCCACTTTGTTGGACCCAATATTTATATCTGATCACAATTTGGTAAAAGAGACAAGTGTGACTGACTGCATGAACATATCTGACCATAGGTTGGTAGTTTGTGAGCTTAATATTAGAGCCCCGAAGTTTCAACCTCGTGTTGTTACTTATAGAGACTTTAAAAGATTTAACAGGGAACTTTTTTATGAAGATCTAACATCTATGCCCTTTGACAATATTTTGTACGTTGACTGTGTGGAAAATAAAATTTCAATATTCAAACAGCTAATTACCAATGTTTTTGACAGACATGCACCTTTAAGAACGGCCCGAGTGACAAGGCCTAGGGCGCCCTGGTTGACGGAGGATGTGCAAGTCCTTATGAGAAGCCGTGACGGTGCCTTAGCTACGTATAAGGCAACCAAGTCTGTTGAGGATTGGGTCCGATATAAGTCATTGCGAAACTCTACACTGAGTTTAGTCCGTAGGCGCAAAAAGAAGTTTTTTGATGATGTGGTTGCTGAGGGAGATCAAAGAAAAACTTGGAAAACATTGAAAGACCAGAGTGTGAGACACCACGATGAGCGCACCATTCCTGATCATCTTCTTGATGTCAATAAAATTAACGATTACTTTTCTTCTGTTTTTAAAGAGGATCAGTGTGAGGAAATGGTGCGCAAATACGAGGAATCTGCACCAGTCTGTAATGATACATTTAGTTTTCGGCTTGCTACATACGACGACATTGTTAAGTCGCTTCAGGGTATTAAATCCAATGCTTCTGGATGCGATGAAATTTCTCGTATTATGATACAGTATTGTACTCCTTTTATATATTCGTATATTGTTCACATCGTCAATGTTTGCCTCGAACACAGCTACTTTCCGGACTCCTGGAAGACGTCTGTGTTGCAGCCCATCCCTAAAGGCTCGAGTCCTGAGACATATGCTGATTTGCGCCCCATTAGTCGTCTTCCGATGCCACTGCACTTTCGGGAGTCTTGGATACGATTGGAGGGGATCTGGATGGCGGTAGGGTATCGGCCCTGGTATTGCTCGATTTTTCGAAGGCGTTTGATACTATTAGTCACAGGTTATTGTGCTCAAAGCTTAAGTTTTACGGTTTTGACTCAAATGCTGTCAAAGCTTTTGTCATCCTACCTTGGTGGTCGATTCCAAGGAGTGACGTTGGATGGTAAAAAGTCGTCGTTGAGACCTGTGATTTCAGGTGTACCTCAGGGCTCAATATTGGGTCCATTGCTGTTTAATATCTGCACTGCAGATATTCTAAATCGGATCAAAAATTGCTCCTATCAGGCTTATGCCGACGATACGCAAACAAGCTATAGTTTTGTACCCAAAGAACATCATATTGGGGAATTTATACTTAACAAAAAATTGGCCAATATTGATGATGTATCCAAAAAGCACAACTTAATTTTAAATCCAGGCAAGTCGCTTATCCTTTTCTTTGGTGGTCATAAGATCCACAACATTGAAAATGTCATTAAAGTTAAAATCGATGACAAATTACTACCTGTGAGGAGTGTGGCCAAATCTTTGGGAGTTTTAGTGGATTATTACTATGCTAACAAATGCATAAATTACTATTTTGTTGTTTTGGTTTCTATAACGAAAATAAATAGGAAACGCATTAAGCTGTTTTAATTGCGTGTGTTCTTTAATCTTTTAATGCAAAGTTACAAAACAGATGTTAATAAAAATCCATTATATTTGTACTGATTTACAGTGTAAATGTTTTTCAAAAATTTATAGCTTGTCTGCTTTGACTAAAAATAATGCATAGCTTGCTATGCTTTAAATAAATATTGTGGATAATCTGTCAGGCGTTTTAGAACTAAATATAAAACAAAAAAATTGTAGTTTTTAAATTTTTAATTAAGTAAAACTGAAGAAATTAAATTAAATTTATACAGAGTAATTTAAAAATCGATTAGGAAACTTAAGGCATTATGTAGAATCCATGATCAAATAATGCTACAGCTTTATACATTTTTTTTTTCAAAATGACACTGGTATTCAAGTTGCAACCTCTTAAAGTTCAGTATTCCATACTTGTTTTTAAAAATATTTTGTTGGTATTCGAATACTGCTTATACATTTCGGTATTCGAATACTCGAAACGCCGGTATTCGAATACTCAAAAAAGTATTCGTCGAATAATTCAAAAGTATTCAAATACAGAATCCCAAATTAACAAAAGATCGCCGATACCGAATACAACACAAATGTATTTGAATACTATTCGAATTCCGGCAAAATGTATTCTGAATACTATTCAGAATACTGAGTATTCGAATACGACCCAACTCTGCTGATTTTGACTTTTTTTTGCAGGATGACTCAAAAACCTTTCAATCTGCTAGTGGTTCAATAATTGTTTTATTCTTAATGGGTCAGTATTATTTAAAGTATATAATTTAGCACATATATGGAAAAAGAACTTTTAAGTAATAAGTGTTTTCTTGTGGTACAACTTTAAATCTAAAAAATGTAAAATTTTTGTTTAAAATGCAGATAGGAGGTATTGCCAGGTCACCCGTGATATATTATATCACAAGACCTATAAATTTAATCGATTATACTACCTAACATATTTTAGGCAATATTTATCTTGCAAAATAGTTAAATGTACCTACAATTAATTATCAATTATTGTCCCTGAAACTATTTGCTAAGCAGATCTTGCAAAAATATTTGGAAAGTTTAAGTAAATTTAAATTTTGCAGGTCGACTGGTATAGGGCTAGATTATTTCCTGAAAAGCTAACAATAAATTCAACAACACAGAATTTTACTGATAATAAGGTTTGACATTTTCCTATCAATCTGGACAACCAGTTTGGATGTCAGCAATTTATTCGCTGTAAAACAGTGTGAGGTAATTACTTATCAAAACAAAATTTATTCAAAAAATGGTGGTGTCTAATTGGTCTATTTTACAATAAGAAAAAAATTATTTAAAAAAATATGACTCATATTTAAAGCACAGACGAAGTCAATTAAGCTTCATCATTCAATTTTCACTGTAGAAAAAGAACCTTGAGCCGGAGAAATATTACCAAAATAATTGAGCGCACTGGACTTAGTCTATAATCTAAATATGAGTTATATCGACTTTTGCTTAAGCGAATAATTCTTTACAGGGTTGTTACTAGAAAACCAATGAAAATTGGAAAACAAAAAAACAATATACAAAGCAATACTATTATTTTATTATGCAGAATCACCATCTTAAGTTTCGTGATCTATTTATGAATCACCCTGTATGGGGATTGCTATATTCGTAGATATAGGTACAGGTTTTTTGGTCCTTTAATTCAAAATGTCTGTGATAAGAAAAACAAAATCTACAAAATTTTAATAGTAAAAGGTGCTTTTGGCGATTGCCTAGCGGCAAAGCAATCCCAACCCAACCAAGCAAAAAGGTGCTTAAAAATAAAATGAATAGAGATCAATTCAATAGTAAAAACACAAACGTCATACAAGTAAGGACGGCAATTACCTATCGCTGTCTAAACGTGTCGTTTAAGTAGTGTGCGAGTAACAAAAAGGGGAATAATTGAAAGTGAGACAGAAGTGATGACCGCCTGGCACTTTTATTATAGTCGTTTAGTCCACCTATGTTATAAAACCTGTTTAAAACATCTTTAAGGTTAATAATATAATCTTTACTTAAACAAATGTTAATTTATTGAAATTTATTCCTAATGCCGACTATTATTTCCATCGCCCGTTACAGGAATTTTTTAGAACCTTTTTAAGTTAATACCTTTTTGTTCTTAAAATAGAAATTACTGAAAATATTATTATATCCCATACTTTAGTGCGGATAAGGAAGCTATAAATCCATTTTAAAATTTCATTAATTAAGATGCTATGTAATAAAAATTATGTTATTAATGAAGGTAGAAAATTTATTAAATTAGGAATGTCTTAGGCAATCTTAAGAAAATAAAATTTATTTCATAAGTTTTTAAAATGTTTACTGCCTTTAGGATTTTATAGTGATATTTAAGATTAGATAAGATAAGAGACAGATTTCTGAAATTCGCCAATACACGTCAAGATATTTATTGATGGCGAACGTTCTTTTTACAAAAAATTGGACCCACGCCCCTTCAAACCCTTAACCACCAAGGCCACAACCCCAAAAATTTTAAAAGAGAGGGGAGGTCGAGTGATACATCATTTTAAAGCTTCTGGTAAGTACTTTTAAACCCTAGAATAAAGTCAATATCTTTACCTGCTACAAAATGACGGTACTTTAAAAATTACCCAAACACCTAATTGGGATGGCCATATTTCCTGATAAGCTAAGAGTATCTTCAAGATCTTTTTATTAGCAATATAATTCACAGGGTGCTTAATTTAAAAAAAAAAAACACTTTTTATCCTACTCTCTATATTATCACTAGTTTCCCCATTAAAAAGATTTTTAAAAGGGCTATAGAAAAATCCCACATTTAGTTCTTCTAACTAGTATTTTTTTCTACCAAGAAGAAATATGTTAAAATAAAAAAGGTTCTGCACTTTAACCTCGTTGGTCTACAAGCTCGTTTCAAATGCGATTAAGCCTATTTGCAGAGTGGGTTGCAGCAACGACTTTCAGACCCTTTGTTGTATTGCAGGTTTTGACATTGACATTCTAGTTGTTATTAACATTTAAAGGAAATTTTATTTTTACATATTATTTTGACAAAGTGCCGTTTGAAAACTTTAAACACCTTATATTTGTTTATTACACTGGGCTAAAAAAACGCGTATTTAACGAGTAGTTTTTTAACCTTCCGGGACTAACATTCGGTCTCTGAGACGGACGCCTATACATTTTTACGACTGTTTCCGAATCCTTTATTCGGCCGTTTCGCCGTTCTCAGTAGCTGCTTGTCCGAAGCCTCTCCGTTCAGTACCAAAGCGATAGTCTTCAGTGCCACAGGTTTTTCAGGTTATGCGTAATTCGGTCTCAAAGACGGAAGTTAGTTTTGATGTAATAATTAGGCTGCCTGACCTGAAAAGGTAAGTTATTTTTTTTATGGAATTTTAATTAGTTTAAACTGTTTGTTGATGCTTTAATTTCAATAGGTTCGTAAATTAAATATATTTTGGTATTTAAAACATTTTTAATAATTTTAGAAAATGGCTGCATGGAGCTATGAAAAAGAACAGGCAAAACTTCGTCAACTTTTGATGAAGTTTCATCCGAGATAGAAGAAGCAGAAGATACTGATTCTAGTGTAGGAGAGGATGCACAAACAGAAATTCAGGACGAAAATTCTGATACAGAACAAGATATCGCCGCTCCAGAATAACATCGACGTAACTGCAAATTAGTATTTTTTACAGGAGACGCAAAACAAGAAAACGTTTTTTTTTAATTTACGTGCTGCAAAGAGTGTAATTTGACCATTGTTAAAAATTTATGCTATAGAACTATACTAAATGTGGCGTATAGTATGACGTAATCAAAGTTTTTTACTGATTTCACATTAGAAGTGAAATTTGAAGTTAAGCCTTTGTTTTATCATAAAAAATAAATAAATTAGTATTACATTTAAGCCTTTTTTATTTAACTCTGGTGAAATCAAAACTTTATACAAGATAAACTAAAGAAAAACTCTGACGTGAACAACTCGTGGGTTTAAAAATGTAATAATGTCACAAAAAGGATACTTAATACTACACCACTAAAGCCAAACAAAAATCATCTAATTCTAAACATCACAACAAACAAATTGGCAAATATGTAACAAAAGTAATCATACATTATTTTAAAATACTTTCATAATAAGCTTTATAGAATGGTGGAATAATATTAGCATTCAGTAAGCTTTGCAAGTCTTTCTTTTATTTTCGGATAACTGGAATGGTTTGTTGTAGGCTTTTTTATGGTAACAGCTCTGAAATCTTTTTTGGATCTTTTTCTCTGTGTAAATATTACTCGATGCCATTCTTCTTGTTTGTAGCTAGTTTTGTAATAAAATTCTTCTTTTCCTTTTTAAATTGTAGAATCTTAACTTCATTAATTTTAAATTCTTGTCCATCAGAATTCTTGGTTATATTTAGGCCCATATTATCCGATAATGCCTTGACATCAAGAAAACTTTCAAAGCTCATTTCTTTTACTTCTATTTTCTTTCCTTTTTCTTGGCATCACGAATAATAGAGATATATTGTTCAGGAATATAAATGGGTCCAGATTTCTTAGCCAGGGAAATTCTTCTCTCAATAATGCTATGTATAGAATCAGCTTCATTCTGGGTGTGTCCACGTATCAAAAACTTGTGCGTTATTGTACCAATGGAAAAGTGCTCTACTGCGTAAATATACACTGCAATCAGAAACCTAAAAATAGGTAACAATTAACAAATTTTCTTTATGTTTTAATTGGGTTTTTGATATACCTATTTTTTGTTGTCCCATACAGTTATCAGAGAAGAAAACTATATCCAATCCTGGCTGTTTTTTTGATAATTCTTCTAAATACAATAAAACGCACGTCCCAATTTCAATTGCTCCTCTGTTTCCATAAACTTCATGCCAGAAAAATGCTTTTGTGGTATCTTGGGCTAATTGAGTTATCTAGAAAGAAAATTGGTAAATTAGTTTTATTGATTATTTTAAAAATTACAGCTTACCGTAAAATTATAGCAATTTAATCGGGATTTGTAGAAGAACGCCGATGATTGTCCCACAGGCACAGGCAGCACTGCCTGTAAATCATAGATTGCCAATGCAATTTCCCTATCTTCTGCTCTTTTTTGTCATTTTCTTTTTCCTTGCGACTAAGTTCCTTTTCTTTCAAGTGTTCTTCATACTTAGCTTTCAGTTCTACTTGTTCTGTATTATTTGGTGTATTTTTGTATGTTTCACAAAGATCGCATTGATCTTTTTTGGCGCAAAGAATCCGATATTAAATTTTGTGTTGAATATTTTTGCATAATAATCATACGAGGCTGATGGTTTGTTTAGTTCAGATCTTTTTGCACAATAATTTCTGTGCATTTCGGCAATTGTAAGACCACCGTCTATAAACTCTCTAGTTGATTCCTTGCGGACATAGTGGCTTTCTATGCGTGGTATAGAATTGATATGATCAAATACAGATTTTGATACTTCTACATCAAGAGTCTTGTGTTTCTCGTGTTTCCCTCTGAGATCTTCCTTTATAATCCCCTGTTCAGATACTTTTAATTTAATCACAGATCTAATCATTTTTTCCGATATTCCTAATGTGTTGATCAAAAAGTCTTACACACTCTTACTTTTTTCCATCTTTGTATACGTAAAACGCACAGTTAGGTTTTCTCGGCTGTGCAGCTGAAATGCGTCTGTATTTAAGAGTCAGTTGTTCAATACATGAGCCTAAGAAATCTCGCTGCCGTTGAAAGTTTCCCAAGTCCCAGAATTGTTTGAACAGTTGGCTCCTAAATTCCTCAGAAATCTTTTTCGAGCAAGAAAGAATACATTTATCAGAGCACGCAGGTTTCAAGCTTCTGGCTTTGACAATTTTTCCAGTTTTTCCTTTATATTGTTGGCCTGAGTTTCTTAATCTTTTTGCCTTTACTATTTTCCAGTTGTCTATATTTCTAATCCTTTTTTTTCCTTTTTTGATTGGGGAGCTAATAGATTCTTCTTTATTATTATCAGTATTGTTATTATTAATATGTTCAATGTTTTCCGACGCATCACTTGAAGAAAATGAGTTATTACCATTAATGTCAACATCAGGCTCGTACTCATCACTTGATCCTGAACCAAACGGTTCCTGTTCAGAATCGCAGTATTCCTTATAACTCTGCTTTACTTTTCTAAGCTTTAATTTTATGCTACTTTCATTTTCGATAACGTATTGTTCACATAAAACATTACTTGTATCACACGAACCGGAAGTTCCAGCAACAGGAGAGCTATGAAATTGGGGTCCTGAGTTGAAGCATTTATTTTCTTTAATTTGATCTTCCTCGAAGACAATTTTACGTGCGCATGGGAGTCCTTTGTTACTAGTACACGACTCACCATCGCCGGTTTCTGCAAAATATGAATTATTTGCTGCAACGGAGCCTTTTTCAGTTGGTTTTTTATTATAACATTCTACCGGGTTTTCAGAGTACGTCGCATGTACATTTATTTTGAAATTAGAATTTGAATCTGAAGGAACCTCGATGCTATCAGATGTTTGAGTTTTTATTAGACTCAATATTTTATAAGTTCGGGAATTCATTTTCTGCAATAAAAATTGTGTATGTAAAATTAAACCGTAAATAAACCAAAAAGGTTATTATTTTTACAATAAATTGTAATATTAGGTAATTTACAATTTAGGTAAATTTATTAAAGTTTTTAGAGCAATATGGGCTTAAGAAACAATTAGGTCTTGGATTAATTAACATTTTTAAAATAATAAAGACGCAAAGTACAATTACGTCTATTTTCTTCCAGATCACATACTATTTCATACATTTATGATTTTTAATACAACGTATTTTTAGTAAAACATAGACATAAAGTGCACTTACGTCTTTTTTCTTCCGGAAATAATAAAAAAGGTCAATCACAATAGTCCAAATTAGCACTTACGGCGTTATTCGCTTAAAATACTTGCGCTTCCCTTCACCGCAAAGAGTCAACTGACCCATGCGTCCGTGTTCGCGCAATTCGATACTATCAATGTCACTCCATGTGACGGGGACGTAACTACCATCTAGCGGTTAATATTGCAACTACATTTGCGGCGTTTTTTTAGCAGATAAATAGCAATATTTTATATTGGTTTACAACAATAACACATTTTCAGAAAAAGTTGCAGTTACGTCCATGTTATTCTGGAGCGGCGATATATCCGATGAAGAGGAGATGGATATGGTTGAAATTGAGGGAAGACTTCGTGAACCTTGTTTTATTGGACGTGATGGCACTAAATGGAAAAATCATTTACATCAGCGTCCTAATGTGCGAACTCGTGCTGACAATATCATTACTCAATTGCCCGGTGTAAAAGGTGAAGCCAGACAGAAAAAAGAACCAATCGAAATATGGTGTTTGTTTTTTACAAATGAAATGTTAGAAAATATCGTAGCTTACACTAACAAGCATATTGAATCAAAAAGGTATTCTGATCACTATAGAACAGCAAGGGTGACAGATATTGATGAACTGAAGGCTCTAATTGGACTTCTTTACATTGCCGGTGCCATAAAAAGTAATCATCGAAATATTATCGATCTTTTCAAAACTAATGGCTTAGGCGTAGAAATTTTTAGACTGACAATGTCTCTCGAAAGATTCAAATTTTTACTTCAAAATATTCGTTTTGACGACAAAACCACAAGATTTGAAAGACAAAAATACGACAAGTTGGCTGCCATCCGAGAGATTTTTGATGAATTCAATGGAAACCTGCCAAAATACTTTTCCCTCTCACAATACACTACAATTGATGAAATGTTGTGGGCTTTTAGAGGACGTTGTGGATTCAGGATATATATATCCCATCTAAACCTAATAAATATGGCATTAAAGTTTATTCTTTGGTAGATGCGAAGATGTTTTACACTACCAAAATGGAAATATATGTTGGAAAGCAGCCGGAAGGTCCATACAAACAGGATACATCTAATATTTCTCTCGTGCCAAGATTATGTGAACCGATATGGGGATCCAAACGCAATGTTACCATGGACAACTTTTTTACTAGTACTGTCTTAGCCAATTTGCTTCTAAACGACCATAAATTAACCATTATAGGGACTCTTAGAAAAAATAAACCTCAGATTCCAGCAGAAATGAAAATAAATAGACCTGAAAAATCAATTATATTTGCATTTCAAGAAAATACTACGTTGGTATCATACATACCAAGAAGAAAACGTGTTCGTTCGTTCCACTATGCATCGTGATGATTCTGTCGATAATGAAATAGGTAAACCCGACATGCTAATAGATTATAACAAAACAAAAGGGGGTGTGGACACAGTTGACAAGTTGTGTGCCGCATATGACTGTGCACGAATTACACAACGTTGGCCAATGGTTATTTTCTATGGTGCGTTAAATACTGCTGGTATAAATTCTTATATTATATTTAAAAATAACAACATCGACAAAAAATTTGAAAGAAGATTATTTTTGGAAAAGCTTGGACATCAACTACTTGAAGCTCATATAAAAAAACGACTTACCTGTTCCAGTCTGCCCAGAACAACAAGGTTGAGAATTGAGGAAATCTACAACATTCCCAATGCTGATAATGAACCTCCAAGAAATCCTACATATGGCCGATGTGCTTACTGTTCCACCAAAAAAGCAGAAAGACCAGATACAGTTGCCATAGGTGTAACAAATTTATGTGTTTAGAGCATTTGACTCCGTTTTGCAAAGAATGCATAAAATTTGTTGACGAACTTTTACACTAAAATTTGTTTATTTTTTATACTAAAATGTTATAGTTAAGTAATAATTTTAATATTTCTATTATGATATTTTTTTTGTTAGTTTTTAGGTGAGACTTTTTACTTTGTAATAATACATTTTTAAAATGACTAATAAAGCAAAAAAATAAAATAAAGTTATTTTAATACCCATTCCAAATAAAAAAAATATGTATTTACATTTTTTTAAACTTATACCCCATTTTTTTTTAAATCCGTCTCTGAGACCGAAGTTAACAGTCGTGTTAAGAAAATTCATGTTAGTCGCGGAAGGTTAAGCGATACTGTGAAAATATCATTCATGATGATAAAAAAAAGTTATGGTGAAAGTTAAAACCCCTTAATAATAATATTAGGTTTTAAAGATAGGTTGTGCATTGGTTCGGGGATTCATTAAATAATCAGGTGATATTTATTTGGGTACACCCCAAGTCAAATTAAAAAAACCAAAAAACACAAATAAATTGAAATAGGTAAATAAAAAACTAAAAATCCACGTTTCGGTGGCAAGTCTGCCACCGTTGTCAGGATAAAATTAAATAAAAAAAAAAAATTAACTATTGTTTAGGTATAAAATTTTAAAATGTTTAGCATTTATCTAAGAAATTCTAAAATACCTTTGACAATAAATATCGATGACATTTAAGGTTAAAGGTATTTCAGAATTTTCTAAAAAAAAATTACAAGGAATCATCCCGTTAAATTAAAGTCGTTACCTATGTTACACCCTGTATACCGTTAAAAAGAAGTTAAGATGAATAATTAAATTAGGTTATAAGAATTTCTAGGTCTAATAAGTCATGGTTATTCCATGTTCAAAGCCTGAATACATGGCAACGGCTGATTTGACAAGAACAAGAAACAGAGACCTTTTTTTAAGAAATTAAATTTTATTTAATAATTTGTGTTTGTTAAAATTTTCAGATACACCAAATAAAATGAATAAAATATTTACAGCAACGTTTAAAAGAAAAATATAAGTTTTTTCCAGGTTATAAGTTTTTACTTAAAACAAAAAAACTATTTCTTTTTTTTATTTTTACCTAAAAGGAGGTGAATTGTAGTATAAACAGTATTTTATGCGAGACAAAAACAACCGATAGTTCATAAAACCAATTGATTAATGTGGTAATAACACTAAAATGTATTTTATTTCAAATAAAAATCCATACAATGAAAGGAAAACAAACAAGAACGAGAATGTTTAAATAGCAGTGCCAGTGATGTCATTCAAATCGCCCCAAGGCAAACATAAGCAAAGAAAACACATTACAGGTTAAAATGTTTAATTTTATGTCAAAAGTGTATGTGTTTTTTTATTTTACAGACATTATGATATAAAAAGTAAACTACTAGTATTTAGAAATAGTATATTTTTACTAACTAGTATTAGGAATGCTATTTTTCTACGAGCGTTTTAAATATGAAGTACAGGGTGGCGCCTTTTCGTTGACCTTGCAGGGTATATCGACACCTAAAAAGATAGAACAAATCTGATTGCGCAATCTCGATTTTAATTTTTGAAACAAATTCAATGGTAAAAGCAAACCATAGCTAACTTAATTCGTTTTGAAGAAAGAGTGTTTTTCAAATTTTGTCAATTTGGCCAAGCACTTGTAACACGCTTGATATTAGATATAGAAGAAAAATGTAAATAGAAAAGTTTTAGGGATTTTTACGTTAAATTCAGTGGCGTACCTTCATTTTTTCCAATCACTTTTATTTTTAAGTAATTACACAAAGTTGTTTTTTTTAATGGAACACCCTATATATTTTATTACCAATAAAAAGGTCTTCTTAAAAGCTATAAAAAATACCACATTTAATATATTCATTCTTAATAGTTTCGGAAATATTGTCATCATCAGGACGAAACACCCTGTATATTATATTTCCGTTGCAAAGATATTTTAAAGAGGTTAAAAAAACACATTTGATATATTTATCTTTTATAGTTCTGGAAATAAATATGACCATATAAACCCAAAAAATAGTAGATATACGCATTTAGATTTGGACGCTTATATTTTCGAAACTGTTGAAAATAATAATTTTAAATTAGGTACATTTTTAAAAGTCTTTAAATGTCTTTTTAATTGTGATAAAATGTACAGGATCTTTAAAAATGCTATTTTTTATCGAATTCCGGACGATGTCTTTATTTCCGAAACTAGTAAAAATTAAAAATACTAAGTGCGGTATTTTTTACAGCTTTCAAGGATACCTTACTATTTGTGATAAAATATACAGGGTGTTTCATTTAAAAAACCAACTTTGTGTTATAACTTTTAAATAAAAGTCAATGGAAAAAATGTAGGTAGGCCACTGAGTTCTACCTAAAATCCCTTAAACTTTTCTTGTTACATTTTTCTCTATCTCTAATATTAAGAGAGTTACAAGTGCCTGGCTAAATTGACAAAATTTGAAAAACACCTCGGTATCTCCAAACGAGTCAAGTTGGCCATGATTTTTTTAGTTTTCGCTATACCCTGCAAGGTCAACGAAAAAGCGCCACCCTGTACATTACATTATCCTTTATTGCGACTCACTAATATTTGGATTAAAATTTTTGTGGTTTTCCGCACTAGTGCGAAAGAGTAGTGAGGCATAGTGTACTTTTCCGGACTAGTGCGGAAAAGTAAATACTTTCAAACTAAATTGCCTGCAGAAAAGTGCTGATTTCCACACGCTAGTACAAAAAATATCAATAATACGCTTTTGAAGTACGTTTAAATGCTATCATGCGATTTTGAAAAAATGATATTACCTTTTTTTGTAATGGATTTCACAAAAAACATTTAGGGATAAATTGAATATTAACGATTCCGGTTCTTTCTTAGTTCGATCTCGGTCCTATAAAAATATTCTTATGTGCAAAACAAATGATATAAATACTATCGATAGCGCTCCAGTCTCGATCCGGTTTCATTCCGATACCCATACATTCCAAAGAATATTTTAAGCGTCAACTTTGAAAAAAAAGACTAAAGCACACCTGTACAGTGAGAGAAAGGGAGCCAAACGTATATCGAACCGGAAATGAACCGAATGCGCATCGCTAGTATGAACACGACAAGATATATCAATCGAGATTGAACTGAGACCGAACCGGGATTGTATCGATAGTATGAATCGCGCCTAAATGTTTTATACACAAAAAAACTTTTTTTTAAGGAGATATAAGGTTTAAAAAATATGCTTTCTTTTAGAATACGTGTATGCCTGTAATGCAAGATTAATTTCTTACTTTAAAATAATAGTGGCTCTTAAACTAAAAGAACAATACTTTATTTATTGTGGATGGATTTAAAAAAATCTTTAAATTAAAAATGTCCTTAGTGTATTACTTTTAACATCAGATTAAAGAAACGAACACATCAATGGTCTCGTTCACAAATGTTGTAAGTGCATTTTTCAGAAAAAGTGGGTTGGATACATTAAGATATAATTATAGACAAGAACTTTTCATACACACAAGCACGCAAAAAATATTTAAACTTAAAGATGCAAGTTCCCTTCTCCCATCGTGTTAAGTACCTTTAGACCAGAATTATGGCACATTTTTAAGCTTTAAAGTTCAAATAACTTAAAAATTCATTTTTGCACTTACAACATTTGTAAACTAGACCATCGACATAAAGATTTATGATTTCAGCTCTAAAATATTTCAAATATAGGCTTTAGGATCTTAAACAAAATAAATTTAGTTTTTCTTAAAAATATTTAGGCATTTAACACATCAATTTAAGGATTAAAATTTGCTCTTTTAGTTTAACAGCCACTATTATTTTAAAGTTGAAAATTAATCTGGCACAGGTATTCTAAAAGAAAGCATATTTTTAAAACTTTGCATTTCCTTAAAACAAGACATTTTTTTGTGTAGTTAAAATTCGATGCAGATTTATTAAATATAAAAAAGGTGTTCCATTTGAAAAAATTATGTTGATGATAGTTGAATATTTTTGGACCACTTTGTATACATAATTTTTACAGGAAATAAACCGCAGCCAAAAATTAAAAATTGAAGTGTTTAAGAGTTCTCGAAGAAACAAGCCCCTAAAATTAAAATGATTTTTTTAACTTACGCTCATATACAAATTTTGTAGGAAATTGCTGGTGAATTTCTCGATAACTTAACCTAAGGTAGAAAACATAATTCATAAAAAATAGTTAGAATTCAATGCAGAATTTAAAAATGTAATAAAAAAATAGGTGTTCCCATTTTAAAAAATTGAGTTCCTTGTCGTTGACTACTTGTGGGCCACCCTGTTTACCTAATTTTCCTAAAAAACAAACCCCTGAATTTTACATGAATTTATTCCTACCCACAAGACCATACTTTATGTTCGCATGTTACATAATGGTGGGGGAGCCCAAGAGGGGATTCGAAATTTATTACAGCGCGGCAGAATAATATACCGGAGGATACCGTGTACCCCGTTAATTACCTCCACCAAATATGAGCCCCGTAAACAGGGCCGATCATAAAAACAAAAATATATCCATCAGAAATTGTCAAGCGAGTCAGATTAAGATAGGATAAGTTAATTACATGCAAAAAGTGTATATTCCTTAATTAGACAATTGAAGAGTGACGTAAAGAAAATAGAGGGCTACAAAAAGGCATTTTGACAGTTTCGAGCGTCGGGATTTTTTTTTATTTTGAAGAAAATAGTTAAAGAATACTAGACTACAAGCCAGAGCAAATTTTCAGGGGGTGATTTTATACACAACGAATCACATATGATCTTGAAGTACTGTTCGAGAAACAAAGTTTAGGCACTATGCCGTCAAATTTCCGCGGTACAGGTGAGTGCACAGGTGAGTTGAAGTGTAGAAAAAAGGGGGTACTTTTCGATTACTTTATACATGACGGCACTATTCTCGTTAAAGAGGCAATGGAAAAAGAAAGCTCTTAAACTCTATGCCGTCAAAAAATAGCGGTACCTACAGTCAGAAAAATTTTTGAAATCGGCAATTTATCTCCCTCCCCAGTTATTCGAATACTTGACGATGATCAGTTACCTTTGCATTTCCTTTAAAAGTATAATTCATATATGCCGTCAGAAAAGGGTGGTACATGCGGTCAGAACCACTCCCGAGGAGTAAAAATCCGATTTTGACTTTGCGATTTCTGACCGCATGTACCAACCTCTTTCTGACGGCATATATGAATTATACTTTTAAAGGAAATGCAAAGGTAACTGAATCATCGCCGTCAAGTATTCGAATAACTGGGGAGGGGGGTAAATCTGCCGATTTCAAAAATGTTTTCTGACTGTAGGTACCGCTACTTTTTGACAGCACAGAGTTTAAGAGCTTTCTTTCCATTGCCTCTTTAACGAGAATAGTGCCGTCATGTATAAAGTAATCGAAAAGTACCCCCTTTTTTCTACACTTCAACTCACCTATGCACTCACCTGTACCGCGGAAATTTGACGGCATAGTGCCTAAACTTTGTTTCTCGAACAGTACTTCAAGATCATATGTGATTCGTTGTGTATAAAATCACCCCCTGAAAATTTCCTCTGGCTTGTAGTCTATACTATAATCCGATACGATCCGAACGATTTCCACAAGCCGGAATAAAACCAATATTTTTTGACATATTTAAAAATCTATAGTCTCTCACCCCTTCCATGAAAATGCATACATTATATATTATTTTTCTTCTTATCATCTAAGCTTTGCATCCAATAGGTCTCTCTGACATTCGAGTAAATTCCCATTTAGCATTGTGGGCTCCCCTACTATAAAAACCAAAAATAAAAACCTATACTAATGATGAAAAGTTGTATCTTTTATTTTCGACAATATCGTGTATTTTCAGTTGTGCCAGTCAATTGATGATTAAAAATGCGATGTGCTGAATGGTAAAATTTTTTTCACCGAGTTTTAGCACCTAAACGAAAAAAGATTTGTTTGTTTACTTTACATCTATCTTTTATGACATAAAAAATCGTGTGAGAACAGACGCTAGTATCTAGGAGGAGATTAAATTATTTTTGTAAATTATTTTATTGGAAGGGTATTCACAATGAAAAATTTAAAATTGGCACCCTGTACATTTAGATGTAATAAATAATAAAATGTATGTTGAAATATATAAAATAACGTTTACATAATATTACATGTATTATTGTTAATATATGAAATATGTATTTAATTCGAAAGTTTTAACAAATACTAAAAATCATATTCATTGCCAAATCTGTTAACAAACTAAAATATTTATTAGTTCTCATTCATTGCCAGCCATTTTATTATAAGGTAATATTACATTTTCTCTTTTGTAAAAATATTTACAGACATAGTAATATAAGAATATTAAATTTATTCCTATCTTTCGTACAGCATCTACTATATTTATCCGTTATTAAGTGTAACCCAACCAAATTTTAAAGCTATGAGTATACAGGGTGGGCCAAACACAAATGTCCAAACTAATTCTACACTAAAAAAAAGAGAAAACTTCATATAAAAATCTGTCCTAAACGTCTTAGTTTTCGACCTACAGCGTGTTTAAAATTTTGAAGAAATAATTGTTTGTTTATATTAACTCTTATAACAAAAAATCTACGGGCCGCCTTTTATGCACCAAAACACATTTTTTGACATACAAGAAACAAATGAATTATTACCAGTGTCGCCCATGAGGGGTTTAAGGTTATTTTTTGTATTAAAAATGGTACGCCACTGCATTTTTCTAAAATAAAAATAATTTTTAAAATTCTAAAAAGTTTGGAACAAATTAGATACCTTGTTTTTTTATTTGATGCGCGGTTTTCGCGTAAATAAATAAAAACTATTTCTTGGCATGGTCAAATCCCTATGTAAATAAGGAATAAATATCAAAGGTAATTTTTCACTATAGAATTTGATATTATCCATACAAAATTACCGTGCGAACTAATGGTTTTCATTTATTTACGCAAAAGCCGTGCACTGAAATAAAAAAAAGTCAAATTTGTTCCAAACTTAAAAAGAATTTTAAAAATTATTTTTATTTTATAAAAATACAGTGGCGTACCATTTTTTATTAAAAAATATTAACTTTTAACCCCTTATTATAAAAAGTTTTTTCATATTTTTAGGGTAATTTTACCCCTTAGAGTTTGGATGTATGTGTTTGGCCCACACTGTATACTTTCCAAGTGTTTGGTTTCCTAAAATTTTATTATTATTGTTCCCAATAAAGACCGATTCCATATTTTGATGTTGCTCTCTGTGTGTTGTCTGTACTCAACAAGTTTTACGCTTAAACGACGTTTTGTTTGTCCAATGTACAGGGTGGCGCCCTTTCGTTGAGGGTATATCGAAAACTAAAAGATAGAACAAATCTTATTGCGCAATCTCAATTTTAATTTTGAAAACAAATTTAATGGTAAAAGTAAATCATTGTTAACTTAATTCGTTTTGGAGATACAAAGTGTTAAAAACTTTCTTCAGCATAATGGCTGGTAATACCCTGCTATTATTAAAAAAAAAACTTTTTTTTATTATTTATATTATATTGACCATTATTTTTCTTTAAAGGTCTTTTTATTTTCTATTTATTCTCACAGTAAAATGACATTTTTCCTATAAATCCATGAGCCCCTTTTATTACATTTATTTAAAGAAAATCAGAAGGCGAACCGAGCGTTGTCGGCGCCAAATCTCGTTTACGGCCAATCAGTTGCAAATCCAATAAAAACCTCGGAAACGGCGTGGAGTGGTCTTGACGTCGAATAGACTTTCATAACGATGCTACATAAGACTTCGCAGTAAATCAACATGTGCTTTGGCCAAAAATTAATATTTTAATTTTTATTAAAATTTCGGCAAAACACACGATAAAACCAATTGTGCAGTGCTGGTCTTTAACGTTTGTCCCCTTTTTTATTTCTTAAACAAATTAATTTAAAAAGGTAAAAGTTTAAGGAATAAAATTGACAGATAAAAATTTGAAGATTGCTGCTGAGGGGCCGTTCAAGTATTACGAAAGCAGATTTATTAAAATTATTAACCCCTCCTCCCCCATGTCGTCAAAAGTAAACAAAGCCTAACCTCCCTCCCCCATGCTTACGTAAACATTTGTATGTGCATTTTTCTTTTAATGTATTTTGTCTTTTTATTGTTTTATAAACCGCAGTTGTAATTCTAAAAATAAGAAAACAGGCATAGGATATAAGACTTTAGGGCACAATAATTTTCATTTAAATACACTTTACTGACCATATTCAACATAGTACAATATTAATTAATATTACGAACAAAACAAACATTCTTAAAATTTTTGGTTTGTATATTAATGTTTACATTAAGCCATTTAAATACAGAAATACTGAAAAAAACATAGTTTATTATTGTGACAGTCGACAGAGTCAATCATAAGAAATAAATCTGTCTTATGTAAACGATTTTAATTTGACGCGGGGTCCAAACTCAAGAACCAAGATTTCTTAGTTCTAGTACTTCTACCTAACTTAACTTTAACCTTAAAAAAATCATAGTAGATTGAATTTATTCTTAGTTACTAATTGCAACTATTCTTCAATTTTCTTAGAAACAATATAAAATTCCTTGGTACTTTTGTATTTGCATGAGATTGTTTTAACACTTTCAAACATTTTTGGTAAAACTTGGATTTATCTATTTGAAAATTTATTTCGACATTTTGCGACGTAATTCCCATACTCGATTCTACGCGAGTCCCTAAATATATTCATTATTTGTGAAAATTTCCGAAAATTTGTATTGTTTTAAAGCATGGGCGCAGTCAGGAGTACTAAGCCGCTTAACCGCTGGTTAAGTGGAGTGTCAAAACTATCAAAATAAAGCCACCCTATTGGTTTAACTCTTAAATGCGCCCCAATGTGTGGATGGGTTGTCATAAGTGTAAACCTGTAAAAGCTGCCGCAGACATAATCCCAATCTAGACCCCCCCACCCCAAATGTCATATAAAATAAGCAAACCAAGACCCCCAGCCCCTATAGTGCTTACGTAATACTTAAACGGTCCCTGAGCGCCATCTTGGAAAAAATTAATGGATAGGGGGTTTTGGGCCTACTACAAAATGATGGTACATCAAATTAATATCTTAAAACCTGATTTGAATGAGATATTTTTGTAAGAAATAAAGTTGGATACAATTAATGTGGTATATCCTTAAATCTTTCTTAAAGATCTTTAAAAAAATAATAACTATCCGCATACCCTGTATATTAAATATCTATCTTTTTTAATTTCAAAAATATGACAATTCAAATCTGGTATTTAGATAATTATTAAATGTACCACCATTTTGTAGTAGTTGTCGAGGATATCCGACAACGGAGGTCCCTTGTCGATCTCGTCCTTGCTGAAACCGCTGAAAAACTTTAGATATACTTTTTTCAATGCGTGTGTTGAAGCAAGTGGATCAATTACACGGACGGTAAAAGCTGGACATCCAAAAACAATGTGTCGGAAGGGTTTTGATATAAACAACTGCATTGTGTTGTGGACCTTGAGACTACTATAGTTGTTCATATGTTGGTAAATGTATTGAATTTATATTATAGGATTATAACGTACAAGTCAGTACCTTTAATATGTGTTCTCAAGACTATCGATATGAATTTTATTTTACTTTAAAATATAGTATTTTTGAATCAATTTTATTACCATAAGTTTTTTTTTAATTAGTCAGTTTAACACATAAGAACAAAGACATTAAAGGAAAGCACTGTGTAATTTGGTAATATGGTGTTTTTAATAATTAAAAAGAAGTATTTATCTTAGTTAAATTAGTGCGAAGAAAACAAATAATATTTTTATCTTTGATGCATATAAGAAACATTTGATTTTCTCCTAAAATTGTTCTCCCAAACTATACTGCGTTAATGCGTTTAAAAATAGGTTAAAATCACTCAAAAGTTTAATTCGAACTATTGAAATGTTCATATTGTTCATACAGGGTAGCTATTTAAAAACGAAACAGAGCTAATTTTTGGCACTCCAAGTCATGTAAGGAAAAACGGTCGGACACGTAAATTTGTGATTTTAGGGGAAACATTTTTTTGCCACTTTCACCCTCTGAACTGCCACTGACCAGCAGGGGTGACACTCACTCTCAAAATTTTAAATGGAGAGAGTAAGTTTATAGTAAGTAACACTAAACTCTTATTAACAATTTAACCACTTGCTTCATGATATTTTATTAGTTTTATTTTACACATACGATACGTTAACAATGCAGCAGCAACAGTCCCGTATTATGAAAGAATATTTTAATAATATTAAAGGATAGATAGATTAATAGATGGGTAGATAGATAAATATTATCCAAAAAAAAACAAAAGTTAATTTGTTAAGCTGTCTAATAAAGAAAATGCTCAATGTCATACATGTTTAAATTAGAAATTAGCACCTAAATAATAAACATGTTTGCAATAAATTTTAGACTTATAATTAAATTAGGATACCACTAATTAAATTGCTCTTCACGGTTAAAAAATAAAACAAAATATATTAAACTTACCATTTGCTTTCTAAGTTTAAAATAGTATTTCAATTGGCGAAATTAAGTTTTCCATTTTAAAACCAATTACTAATTTCAAATCCTTTTGATTAATTAAAATCAAATCAGGTAGTCTTTTATAAATGAAAGTTATACTTGACTTTTAAAACAAAGATTTTTTGTCTTGACGAGTTTTAGTATCGTACAAATTAAAAGTTAAAATAAATACATACTTTTAATAGCTTTTAAATTAATTCTTTGTGTAAAACATTAAAACAGTTAATAAAAAATTTACCCTTAGTTTACTTTTATAATAGCAATTGCACAAAAAGTAGATGGGCCAGATACACTTCAGGGTCCTTATGGTCGAGCATAAGAGAACAGACTCGATCACATCGCCAAAATGATCGTTCACTTCCCGGGCTGTTTTCCTTACAGTCGCATGATGGGAGCAGTCGTTTGCGTTCAAAAATTACCTATTCAAGCTTTTCGAGAGAACTCCGCCCACTTTTCTTATACGAACGCTGTTCCCTAGTTTCAAGAATAAGGTGCTAAAATTAGATACCAAACAATATTTTTATTTTAAACATTTTTATGTAGCTATTTTGTAAAATATTTTATTTAAAAGTTATATTGATTAAGCAAATCGATGATATCCAGTGGATAGATCGGTTTTTCGTTTTTAAACAAAGTAATTTAAGTTTTAATTTTTTATTTGCCTTAACATTATCGGGAATAAAGGTGTAACTTTTTAAAATAAGGAGTGTATTTTTTAAAAGAGGTCTCCACCAGAAAAAATGTTTTATTTAGGTTTTTCTTTCCTTAAATTTGCGCTGAACCAATCGCTTCACGGATTCACGCTTGATCCGGCACTGTTTATAAGTGTATTGGGGATAATATTGCTCTAACTAAATAAAAAAGTAACGATAATATTGGTTCAGTACTATAACAACATTTTCAAGCACTCTATTATTCTCAAAAATTTTATGATGCGAGTAATGCTACGAAAACTATATTTTATAAAATATTTTTTGGCTTATAACAAAGCGATGACAGTAAAAACAAATCCTGTCAGCAGTTTTTAGCTTTATGGATTTTGCTTGTATATTTTTCGTTTAGTGATGAATTTAGGTTAATAGAAACACTTTTACACGTCAAAACAAAGTATTAGTTTAAAAAGTTTTTTTTGAATGTTTGGAATATAAAATTAACTGACCATTATTTATAGATTTTTAGATATCTTGAAAATATAGTGTAAAAATAAACAAAACAAAATCCAACAAGTATTTTAAATAAATTAAGAACAAATAAAGGGCAAGATGCAGTTTTCGCAAGAAGCAATAGATTTTTCTAAAAGTATCTTCCCCTTTTGCTTGTGCGCCTTAAGGTGTCGCGGCTAAGGTAGTTGTCGTGGTAACCTTGGAATAAACTAGGACGGTCTGGGTGCTGTTTATATGGAGACCATATTCTACAGGAAAAGTACAAAAATTTTTAGGGATTAAAAACAAGTAAATACACTTTATAAAATAAAAAAAAATATCTAGAAATTCAAAATTGTCAAATCACTTACTTTACAATTGTTACAAAAAGTTCAACGATTTTACAAAAAATACATCATGTGAATTTTTGTATATTGTCATACAATGTTTAAATGGGCCTAATTGCTCATTGTCAATTGTTTAAATCATTATAACTTAATAATTATTTATTTTTCGAAAAAATGTAAAAACTTGTTTTTGGTTGAAAAATAGTCAAAAAATTAAATTAAATTTTATTTATCCAAAAAATATTTTTTTTCATTGTTTAAACAATTGCGGTTTAATTTTTTGAAAACCAAGATACAAGCTGACAACATCGTCGTAATCAGCATTTTATTCTGAACATGATTTTGCAAAAAAATTCATGAGAATAATTTTTGATACATTGGCGCCCATACCTCCTAGTTTATACAGGGTGTAATTTAATTGATATCTAAATAAAGGGTATGATTCCTTGACTTATTCTAGAAAAAAAGTGTATATAAACATATGCCCTTAACTCTTAATTTTTAACCTACAGGGTGTTAAAGCTTTCGTTTCCTATTATAACTTTAAAAGTGCTTTGAAATATTTTCATAAAATTAAGGACTAACTAAACTAATCACCAATGGGCATTTTTGATGTAAAAGATGTTTACTTAATTCTACCAGTGGCGTCCGAACAAGATGTATACAGGGGAATTTTCAAAAAAAAATGTGGTACGTCGTCGCTTAAAAAAAAAAAAATAATAATAATAATAAAATTATTATTTATTTTTCAACAAATTTAACTTCTTCAGTTTTCTTTGTTTGATGCACCGTTTTCGCGTAAAAAAAAATAAAACCATTTTTGGGATAGCAAAATTAATTTAAACTAGTAGTCTGGTGCATCGGAAGAAAACAGTAAGGATTTAAAAAACGATTTTAATTTTTGAAAAAAGCAATGGCTTAACATTTTTTTTAATATTCAGTCTCTATTCCGTACGGACGCCACTGGTACAAATATTTAAAAATCTTTATATTGGTGCTTAGCAGGTGCGTGTTAAATTTTATGAGAATATCTCGAACAGTTTTAAAGTTATAATACGAAAACGATTTTTTCTTAAAACTTTAACACACTGTAGCTTAAAAGTTAAGAGGTTAAGGACTTATGTTTATATGAACTTTTCTTCCTAAAATAAGCTTAGGAATCAGGATCCTGTATTTTAGGCCATCAATTAAATTACACCCTGTATAGTATCATTCTTATATTCGGAAACATTGACTAAATTAAACAAGTCATTACTTTTTTATTCATGAATTATGGTAGTTTATTTTTAGGCATGTAGAATTTTTATATATTTTTAGATCCTAGAGAGCGTAAATATGTTTTCTAATAGGAATGTAACAGGGGTGACAGGAGGTCAACTGATTATTTTTTTTATGAGGGGACGCGTATACTAAAAAAGCTTTTACATTGGTTTTAAACTAAAAGGCGATTGTATTTAGCGTAATCCGAAACCTTAAAGTCATATCCGCTAAAAATGTCACCGCAAAATACGCTTCTATCGGGATTAAATAATCAAAAGCTTTTAAACGTCAAAAATAAACCAATTATTTACAATTAAAAGCCAAATTCTAATTAAAACAAGCTGGTTTTTGACATTTGTTTATTATACAGGGTGTTTTCTAATCACGGTATAAAGCTAAGGGGGAACTAGTTATGCCTTATGAGCTTCCATGCTGGAGATTCTGAATGGACGTTAAAGTTTTCAAAAAAAGTCGGTGTCTTTTAAATATCTTAGAAAACCTTTAACCGATTTAAATAAAATTAGGGACACTTTTCTAATTTAATAACGTGCTTGTCAAGCTCTGCCTAGATTAGTATTACTGGGTCCAGTGGCGTCTCAGTGAGCACAACAGCCAATATTATTGTGAAAAAGTACGCCACTAAATTTTATGAAGTTTTGATTTTTTTTTGTTAAGCAATTTTTTTTTTTAATTTTTGGCCAAACCACGAAGGCTAAAAGCCTAAATACTAACGTACCGTGGGTGTCTTAAGCGAGGTAAGAGGGAGTTTGTTGACACGGGACTTAAATACTTGAAGATTTGGGGGAAAGGAAAGACCTCCGCGGGCAGCAGGTTCCACATCCTAGAAACTCTAGGGATAAAAGAACGAACAAAGTGGGAAGTTCGGGGCCTGTCCAGTTGGACCGTATAAGGATGCATACGCGCGGAACCACGAGTTTCTCTGTTGGGAACCGTAAGTGGAGGAACTATACTGGACAATTCTTCAGAGCAGAAGCCATGGAAGTACCTATAAAAAAGCGATCAATCCCCACAGCCCGACGATGTAAGAGATGGAAGCCTTTCTGTAAGTGAAGGATCATTAATGAGACGAATAGCTCTTCTTTGAATAGAATCAAGAATGCTTAGGGTTGTGGGGGACGCCATGCCCCAGATATGAGAACAATATTTCCAAGGGAGGTCGGATTTGGGACACATATAAAGTGTATAAATTAGAAGGGGAAAAATACTTTTTGGCTCGAAAGAGAAATCCAAGCTTTTTTGAAGCTGCCATGGCTATAGATACAATGTGTTTATGCCAGTTAAGGTTACTTTCAAATGTGACGCCCACAAGATTAAAGGTGTCTTTGCTCTGAACTGAAATTAACAGTTTACCTTTTTAGTCCCTTGTATTTTCTGCGTATTTGCCTTTTTTTCACGAAAAATATTAAAAGTACTTTAATTTTTTCTAAAAGTACCTATAAACAAAAGATATAGAAAGAAAAATAAAAATTAAATAATTATTTGCCTTAAAATAAATAAGCAGTTGTGTATTTCACCGAATATTGTCCTTTTCTCTATTTACCAAGGTCAAAATTGTTACATTTTTACATTTTGGGTATTATTTAATGCTGTTTAGTGCTATTTTTTAGAGTGACTAAACTAACTTTTTATGAGGTTTTTATAGCTTATGTAAAATTAACAATAAAAAGTGTAACTTTTAGTCTCTCGTATTTTCTTGGTATTTCGCTTCATCTTCAAGAAAAAAATAAACCACGTTTAGTCACTCTAAAAAATAGCCCTAAACAGCATTAAATAATACCCAAAATGTAAAAATTAACAATTTTGACCTTGGTAAATAGAGAAAAAGGACAATTTTCGGTGAAATACACAACTGCTTATTTATTTTAAGGCAAATAATTATTTAATTTTTATTTTCTTTCTATATCTTTGTTTATGGGTACTTTTTAGATTAAATTAAAGTACTTTTAATATTTTTCGTGAAAACAAAGGCAAATACGCAGAAAATACAAGGGACTAAAAAGGTAAACTGTTAATTGCTTAACAAAAAAAATCAAAACTTCATAAAAATTTAGTGGCGTACTTTTTTACGATAATTTTGGCTGTGGTGCCCACTGAGACGCCACTGAACCCAATATCGAGGCAATAATCTGGACAAAACTTTACAAAGCGCTTTATTAAATTAAATAGGTGTCTCAAATTTAATTTAAATCGGTTAAAGGGTTCCTAGGATATTTAAAAGATATCGACTTATTTTGAAAACTTTAACTCCCTGTATCTCAGAATGGAAGCAAGTCCAGACATATGTTTATTGGAACTTTTTCATAAGAAGACATAGGAAAGCACCTCCTTAAGTTTCGTGCCTTAGTTAGGAAACACATTGTATTTAAACATTTTACAAGCATAATATTTCGAAAAAGTAAGTGTATATATTAGGCCCAACTTAGTCAAATAAGATCATATTCAGTTTTGCGTTGTATTTACATTGTATTCAGTGAAGGTTTAAAATAGTGCAAACACTCGATTACATGTCATATTTAAAACAGTTACTTCAGTAATTTATTCATATTTTAATAACTGTTTAACAGGTTCAATGTGTCTAATTACAAGATTAAAATACCATTTATTAAAATGTCAAAACCGTGTTATTATTATTTCCTCAGGCCAATTTGTAACAACACTCCCGCCTACGGTTTGAAATAGAAAAGCAGCCGGCCAAACATCCATTGAACACTGTCAGGCACGTATCGCTATTTTTATAAAATTGTAAAAATAGATTTACTACATTTTAATCGAAATGTATTTTGTAGGATCAAAGACCTTTGAGAAAAAAATTAACAAATTTTTATAAAAAAACTATTCTAATTACAAAACCTTTTTTAATACTAATATGTTGATTTAAAATCTACAAATAACGACAGTCATTTTCTTGAAAAGTGTTATAAGATTTTTAAATTTTGGGCGAATTAATGGTTGAATCGGATGCAGATTTCTAGTGTTACCGAAGTTAAGTGGCGCATCCGGTTTAACCGGAAGCACTCTCAACTTTACTATTTTTAATGAAACACCCCATATATTTTCCTAAAAATTAATTTCATGGGCAATTCTAAGCAAATACATGTAACACATGCTATACCTATCTTAATTAATTCATGGCGTTCAAAAATGTCATGTTAAGGGTCATTTTTATCGATTAAAAAAACAAATGATTGTAGAATAGTTATTTATTAGATAAGTGAGTTATATTACATATAAGTCACGCAAGAAAAAGTTTAACTCTCGAGCCCGAAGGGCGAGAGAGGTAATTTTCTTAAGTGACTTATATGTAATAACTCACGTGTCTAATACAAAATTTTATCCAACACTTTCGTATAAATCGTTTTTAATATCGAAAATAATTTGAAAACGTCATCCATTATTTGTAACTTGTCATTGTCAACACCAGCAACAAAATTTTGTATTTTTTGGAAAGCAAGCTTGTTTTGTTGTAATGCATTTTTGTTGGTAACTACGGGTTTGTTTAGTAAACAACTTTGTAGACAAACATAAAAATGCTTTGCGAAATGGAAAATTGTGAAGTTCCTGCGGAAATTTTGGAAGAATGCAGTTTAATTCCAGAGAAGTCAAAACGTAACGTACAATAAAAGAATTTGAAGATTTTGAAGCATGGAGGAAAAGGCGAGGAGTTGGTACTATAAATGAAGATGTTATTATGAGCTTACTTTCTGTTTTATCGAAAAAGTTGCTCCCTCATCAATGTGGACCAAGTATTCAATGATAAAAACGACCTTAAAAGTATATAAGAACGTGGATATAGGGAGGTATGGAAAGTTGTCGCTTATTTGAAAGAGCAATTCAAGAAATTTCAAACCGAAAAGAGGCAAAAATTCTGGAGAGGCAATACATCGAAAAATTTTTGGCTGAGGCACCTGACGACGAGCACTTAATGTCAAAGGTATGAATTTACTTTAGTTTCTGGTATTAAATATTTATCTGTTCGGATTTTTATAGGTTGCATTGATATTGGGAATCGCTGGTGCATACCGTTGTGACGAACTAACTCGCTTAGTATTGAAGATATAGTAGATAAAGGCCAGTACATATAATGTTTCTATACCTGATGTACCAAGACGAACAAATCAGGGAAGCTTTACAATTTTAAAGAAGGATTTTTGGTAAATGTGCTTGAATTTATTTAGAAAATATGTGTCCCTAAGGCCAGAGAGAACACGCCTCGCCTCACAAAGATTTTTGTCAACTTTCAAAAAGGCAAATGCACTAGGCAATGCGTGGGAAGAAATAAAATTTCGAAAATTCCGAAGAGTAGTTGCTCATTATTTGCAACCACCTGATGAAAATCTTATATAGTGGTCATAGCATGCGGCGTTCTTCAGCGACACTTCTAGTCAACGCTGGGGCCGATATCGCCAACCTTAAACGCCATGGCGGGTGGAAGTCTTCTACCGTGGCAGAAGGATATTTAGAAGATTGCATCTCTAACAAGTTTGAGATTGCAAGACGAATTACAGGGTGAAGAGCGCACGCCAAGGCAAGTACTAGTGCTGAAAGACTTCCTGAAGAACACTCCGCACAATGTAACGTTGTCCAAGGATAAATCTAATATAACAATTACTGTTAATATAAACACGAATAAATTATAGTATAATATATTAGTTGTTTTATGTTATTTTTTTAATTGTGAAATGTTGGAAGTAATAAAGAATTAGTATAAGTCACTAGTGAGCTAAAGTCTATAATTCACTAGTGAGCTAAAAGGGTACTCTAGCTCACTAGTGACTTATAGTACACTTTATATCCTCAAAATCTGATCAATTATGTAGATATTATATGTAAGTGTTGGATAAATGAACTAATACGATCTTTTATACATATTATATATCACTAAATTTTATATCCTTTCACAGTAAAAATAAAATTTCTGGTTTTTACCAGTAGTGTCACAGAAATTGTCTTTTGGCAGTAAAGACCTTCAATAATTTAAATGGAAACCACTACATTAAGCCTAAAATTTAATTTTGCCACTCATTCCTCTATCTTAATGGTAAAAAATATTATTTTCTTCGCTATTTTTAACGCAGCCTAACGTTTAAATATAAATATCCTATAAATTATTAAGTTTAGAAATAGGACTATATTAAACAAAAAAGATTTTAAAAATGATAAGTTTAAATTTAAGGCTTAAGTTAGTGGTTGCCATTTGTAATATTAAAGTTCTTTACTGCCAAAAGTCAATTTCTGTGGCTTGGTAATTGTATTTTACGGTAATAGGATATAAGGTATGTGTAAAGAATTGCACTACCCCTTTTCAATTATCATGTCTTTTAACAAATCGATAAAAATGGCGGATAAGATGATATTTTTATAAATGTAACCCTTACGATTTTCGGCACAATGTTTAAAAATTACATGTCCAAACATTGTGGTAAACTTGACCGACAAAGAAGGGACGCGTTTGCCAGTGTGACACCTGAAACATTTGACATTGACAGGCTGGGTAAAAGCGCCGCTTCCATATATGTATGTGGCTATGTATGTTCGTGAGAGACTCGTCAAAATGAACCCCCTAAGAAGGTTTTAAAAGTGTTACTACTCATTAGGTCAATTTAATTTCTGGCCCAGGGACTATTTGTCGTTAATTTGGTCCCTTAATATTTTTTTGTTCGACGAACGGTTTTCATTTAAAAAATAAAAGCCATTTTAAATACATACCAAAATCGATAAAATTTTATATGGTTTTTTGTATGTAAATGTAAAAATTCTTTGTCTTCATAAGTCTGTATCCAGGTACCTGTAACAAGGTGGTTTCTTGTAGCAAATTTGGCGAGTATACCCAAAAATATGGTATAACCAAAGAACTAGGTCATATAATATAATCCAAGGCATTAGTGACTTACGAAACTGATTTGCAAAACAACACAGTACTTAATCGACATAATTATTTAAATTTGATGTTGTCTTTAATTTATTGGACCAAAATCAGCTAACAAAGCTCTTTATAATAAAATAAAATAATCAACTGGTCAGATTAGGATTTTTCATCTTTGGATAGTCCATCTAATTAATCATTATCAACATTCATGTTCATAGAACAGAAATAAAACCCTAAATTAAATATCGGGCTGACACCGATACTGGGTAACAAAAAGTCTTAGTACTGGTCTATATTTTTAGTGTTAGGTTTCCTATCCTTCGTATACTTTAAAAGTTTAAGAAAGTGTAGCAAACAAAGTAAATCTTAGTTTATGCATTGGGAAAACTGTCACTTTCTTGTATAGTTGTATTTTTTAAACACCCAGTTTCAATAAATATTAAACATCGTATAATCTAAAACAAAAACAAACTAATGGGTTTAAAATAAAATTTCCAATTTTAATAACATAAAAATAAATTTTGGGTAAGAACTAAATGGTAACAATGGTTATTAATTATAACATGCAGACATTATCTTAGGCATTCAAGATGATGCACGTACTGCTAAAATTAAAGCAGTTTTTCCTCACAACAACAAATCGATACTTAAGCACTCTAGACTATAGATACCTTGAAATAGCTTTCCCATTAAGTAACAAAGATGTTCTTTAGTAACCTTGACGTAAAATCTAGACCCCGGCAAAACCAACCAGTTTAAGCAAATCAAATATTTTTGTTTACACTACTGCATAAAAAAATCCGGACAAACAAAATTTTGTTCAAATTCAATATTAAATAACTTTTTGTTTTAGGACCTATTTTAATTAACTTTAGGTCAGTTGTAGCTCCTTTTCTTAAGAATATTATTTAATATGGGGATTGCACAAAGTTTTATAGAATTAGGTATTATTCAGGAAAGAGACAAATATTTCATGTGGACCCAAATCGACACCCTGTGGAATAATTAACCGTCACAATTTTTCACCAGTGTATTGGATTTTAAAGCGCCATCTTTCCCTACCATTTATTTTTATTTATTTATATTGGTATCTTTATTCTAAAAGAAAATACAAATTTAAAAAATACAATACAATTTAGTTTTGATGGTCGTAATATGTGCCATATTGCAAACATATCAAAGATTTGAATGGTCATATTTCCGAAACTTATAAAGATAAGTATATCAAATGTATTCTTTTAAAGGTCTTTAAAAGATCTTTTACTGGTTATTATATCACTAGTAAAAACATCTTTAAACGGTTTTTTCTTGAAATCGCACTTTTTGTTGTACCCTGTATATCTTAAGAGATAATAAAAATCGATTACAACTACAAAACCAACCTGACAAACTAATATATGTATCTATTTTTTATAATAGGCTTTAAAATCCAATACACTGGTAAAAAATTGAACTATTCCACAGAGTGTTAGAATATTTAGGTCAAAATTCAACATTTGGCTCTTCTCTGTATAACACCTTATCTTATAAAACTTTTAACAATCCCCATATTAACTAATAATCTTGATAAAAAAAGGTACTATTGGACGAAAAGATTGAAATCGCTAAAAACCAAATCGCTATTTAGGATTAAATGTTAACAAAGTTTTTTTGTCCGGGAGTGTATTTATGTTCTACTTGTCTCTACCTATAAGTTATTCTTACTAAAAATAATTAATTAAATAATTTCAATACAAAATTTATCAAAAAAGGTAAATACCGGTTAATTTAAGTCAGATACAGTGTGTCCCAGGATAGGTGTTACAAGAGCACAAATGACCCAAACATTTTTCAATTTTAAAACGACATTTTGGGAAAGGTTGTCGCTTAGTCCAAAACTAATAAATATAAAATTTTACTCCAATTGGTATTATACAAGGCGAGTTCTAACTAAAAATATGAAAAATGCCCACGAACTAAGCACTTTTATTTTTTAAAATAGAACAAAATTGTAGATATAAGTAAATGTTGTAGAAATTTAATTTTATGTCAAAATTTCAAGTTAAAGCATGACAATAACAAAAAAGAACCGTCAATTTTGACCATTACGCATTACAACTAAAATAATGATCAAGAGGAAGCAAAATTTAAAATAGAAATTTAAATATTTTTAAATATATTTTAAAATTTGATGCCTTAAGCCTAGTACTTTAAAAATGTTTAATGCATAATGTCAAATAATTGACCAAACTAATTTGTTTGATTTAATTCTTCAACTTTAAGTTCTAACATAAAATTTACTTCTTTACAACATTTACTTATACAATTTTGTCCTATTTTTAGAAATAAAGGTGCTTTACTCTTGGTCATTTTTCATATTTTTAGTTATAACTTGTCCTGTATATTACCAATCGTAGTAAAATTGTGTATTTATCAGTTTTGGATCATGCACCCAGTTTTCCCAAGAGGACGTATACGCAAAAAACTGGAAAATCTGACGACAATGCCAATATCACTATTATTTAATTCTACATGTCCAAAACACTTTAGATACTTGCTATAGTTAAGACCATATTTATTTCATTCTGAAAGCGATGCCGCCAAGTACACAAAAAATGATAAAGTAAACAAACCTTTTCGAAAGCGCATAGCCTCTGACAAAGCCTGATTACATATATTTTAGATAAATAAATAAAAAGATTGCGAAAACACGTATCACGTACTTAAAAAACAAAAATAAGAAGATTATTTCGTCTCTGGCGTACCATAAAACCTGTAACGCCTGGCGTAGTCGTCGGGTTGAATATTTTTTGCTGCAATAAATCATTGTTCACAAAAGAGTTTATTTGCTTTATCATTTTTTGTGTACTTGGCGGCATCGCTTTCAGAATATAATAAATATGGGTCTAACTAACTAAATGTAGCTTTAGCAGCTTTAAAGGTATTTAAAAGTTGCAATACATTTTACTAACCCAGTCTAATACTTTAAAGCAAACATACTACAATCGTTTTTATTGTTATAAATTATAAATTAAATTATACAGGGTGTTCAGAAAATGGGTTAGGAAATTTTTAGGGATTATTCTACAATTCTTAAAATAATGTTAGTAAGTCCTTTGACAAAATGTCGAAATTTTCCTGGTTACCAAGTTACAGGGATTAAAAGTTCAATTTTTATTTTTGCTTTTCGCCATATTGCATTTATTTTTTAACCAATCTAGTTGAAATTTGGCCGATGAATCAAGCTCTGCAGATTCTAAAATTTTAAGAAAAAAGTACTGTTTTTATACCGCCAGAAGACACTTTACCTGAAACATAAAATTTATTTACTTTATAACTTTTTTATTTTAACAGATATCGCAAAGCGAAGGGCACTATTTTAAAGACAATTAACAAAGACAAAACTTAAAAAATAAGATACTTTTATTAGTCGATAAACCCCACCGTTTAGCCTCCAATCGACATCAAAGCAAATCAAATCGCCTGGTTTTAAATTATGCGAAATTTGACAACTAATGATATTTTTATTACTTACTGTTAAGTTTACTTAAAAATATTTTTTCTGTTAAAAATATACGATGCTGTAAATGGAACGGGAATATTCAAATACTGAGTACCTTGATATGCATTTTTGTTTCACCCTAGCAAATGGGGAAAAACTGAACTTAACAGTAAGTAATAAAATTAACATTAGTTGTCAAATTCCATTTAAATAAATAGGTAATTCGGTTAAAATTCATGAAAACTTTGATGTCGATTGATGGCTAAACGCTGGAGTTTATCGACTTTAATAAAGAGTACCTTATTTTTAAAGTTTTTAATTTTCTTTAAAATGGCGCCCCTCACATTACAATATCTGTCAAAATAAAAAAAAATGATGTAAATAAACTTTATATTTGACGTAAAGTGCCCTCTGATGCTATAAAAAATAGCACTTTTATCTGAAAAATGTAGAATCTGCTGAGCTTGAATCATGTTCCGAATGTCAACTAGATTTGTTAAAAAATAAATGCAATATGGCGAAAAAACAAAACTAAAAATTGAACTTTTAGCCCCGTAACTTGGTAACCAGAGAGATTTCAACATTTTGTCAAGGGACTTACTAACATTATTTTACGTTGTAGAAATGACCCCTTAAAATTTCTTAACACATTTTCCGAAAACCCTGTATAATAAAATACCATCTGTGTCATGACCTTCAAGATCAAACGTCTGTATAACCTTGCCCAATTTATTTTGATACTTTGATTTACATATGGTTATTTTCTCATGAATATCAATTTCACCTGCCAACGAAACAAATAGCAAGTTTTTTTTTTCATCATCTAGCCAGTGTTTTATGCAAAAAAATTAAATAATATAAGTATACGTATAAGGTAGGAAAGTTTTTTTCCCGTGACGGGACAAAATTTGACATTGTATCTCTAGGTATCACAGGTACCTTAATGTGACTTTTCATATAGGTAATTACTTTTTTTCCGTGTGAAAAAAAATAGTTTTTTTTCCCGAGCATATATACACACCTCAGTAAAGGTAAATATTTCATTTTAGAATAATTTATTATACTGAACTTAAATCTTCCGTCAGATATTTTTAACTTTATATTATTTCCAATAACTACTAAACAATCGCTTTTAGTTTCAACTTTTTAATTTCAATCCGTCAAATTACAAAAGTCAATTGACGTAATGGTGTGTCTATTTGTTGCTAATTTGTTCCTGCAGAAAAAAAGAAATGACGTTTTTTTTAATTTTTATAAAATCAGTACTGTCTACGCTAACTTTACACCCGATCTTTCCAGGTAAAATTCTATCTAAAAATGTGTTGCTGATCACGAAATCGTTTATCCAAGTTCGAAGAGTTAGCAAAAACCAGAAGTCGCAGAAGTCAAGATCGGTTAACTAACAAACCGGTCACGCCAGCTCTACATCCTATTTTTCTAAATATAATTTTAAAAATTTACATTTATAGCTTTGACTAAATTTCTTACAGGTTTTTCACAACGATTACAAAGATCGCTCATTTTGGCTCATCACAGCCTAATAAAGCTTTCAATTATATATATGATTACCATAAAATATTCTAAAATCTTATTTTGTGAGCAGCTACAATTTCTCAACCTATATTTTACCTAAAAAAATAATTTCCATTTTCTACTTTTTTTTGCAGCAACAAATAGGGAACTAATTAACTTTATTCATATAATTCGCCTTTTTACCGTATTTCCAGGCTGACTAAACGGAAAGCTGGAACTGGTGCCGATTTCTTACGATCGATCGGTTTGAGCAACAAATTCGTTTATTTGGCAACTAAAAACAGAAACAAATTCTGGAGTTTCTTTCTAATTTTTGCCAATGTGCCAGTTTTTCAGATCTTGCGTGGAAATAACACGGTCTTACGCGTGTAGAACTTCAACAGGGAGAAATTTGACAAAAAATGCCGGCATGTAAAAACGGTGACTAACGAGCCCACTTTGTTGTTATTTTACTTGCCTACAAAGTTTTTGCATCTTATTACTTACTAAGTTTAAATTTATCTTAAAAGTACTTACCTCAGCTTAATGTTTGTTTAAGAAGTAAAGCTGTGTGGCAACTTACCTAAAATAAAGAAATGTTTATTTTACTTACAGTTTTCTTTAATGATCTCAATAAAAAGGTACAAGTTGCTCATACGAATTGTGAGCATTACGATATGAGCAGTAAAGCTAGTTTTAATAATTATTTAATCATTGCAAAATATTTAATAATCATTTTTAGTTTGGGTTCATCTAAGATTTTTGGTTTTTATTTTAGGTATTTTTGGTATTCTTTGTAAAATTTTTATATACCCAAAAATATATGCAGGAAGTACGTGTACATCGTGATACTGAATCCGATTCAACCGATCAATTATAACTTAGGAACGTGTTCTGATTGGTAATTTTCGAACGAAACATTCGAATTCGACCAATTAGAATACGTTAAATTTCTATTCGATCGGTTAAATCGAATTCAGTATAACGATGTACACGTACACCATAATGTGTCCCAGGAAAGGTATTACAAGAGGACAAATGGACTAATGATTTTTAGTTTTTAATTGGCATTTTTGAAAACCTAGTCGCATGGTTTAAAACAAAAAATACAAAATTGAACTCCGATTGGTTATATATAGAGCGTGTTATAAATAAGAATATGAAAGATGCCCATGACTAAGGTGCTACTCTATTTTAAATATAAAAAAATTATAGGGAAATGTAGTAGAGAATTAAATTTTATGTTAAAGGTAAAACAGAAAAGAAAAAACAAATATCTTTAACTTTTTTTTAATGTGGTGCACTTATACTTAAATACACGACACGCCGCGACGGAGTGAATTTTACAAAAATCTTTTACATTTTCTTTTACATTTTGCTTATTATACTTCTGCCCAGTAATTAGGTTTTAATGCGTAGTTTAAAAAAATATATTTTTTCTGTTTTAATGTTCTAATTTTAAATTTTGAAATTAAATTTAATTTTATATAACATTTGCTTATACAATTTTGTTATATTCTAAAAAAATAACATCCTTTACTTATGAGCGGCCAAGTTATACAGAGCAAAGACACCTTCAATCTTGTGGTAGTCACATTTGAAAGTAACCTTAACTGGCATAAACACATTGTATCTATAGCCACGGCAGCTTCTAAAAAGCTTGGATTTCTCTTTCGAGCCAAAAAGTATTTTTCCCTTCCAATTTATACACTTTATATGTGTCCCAAATCCGACCTCCCTTGGAGTATTGTTCTCATATCTGGGGCATGGCTTCCCCCACAGCCCTAAGCATTTTGGATTCTATTCAAAGAAGAACTATTCGTCTCATTAATGATCCTTCACTTACAGAAAGGCTTCCCTCTCTTGCCCATCGTCGGGCTGTGGGGGATCTATTGCTTTTTATAGGTACTTCCATGGCTTCTGCTCTGAAGAATTGTCCAGTATAGTTCCTCCACTCATGGTTCCCAACAAAGAAACTCGTGGTTCCACGCATATGCATCCCTATACGGTCCAACTGGACAGGCCCTGAACTTTCCACTTTGTACGTTCTTTTATCCCTAGAGTTTCTAGAATGTAGAACTTGCTGCCCGCGGAGGTCTTTCCTTCCCCCAAATCTTCAAGTATTTAAGTCCCGTGTCAACAAACTCCCTCTTACCTCGCTTAAGACACCCACGGTACGTTAGTATTTAGGCTTTTTAGTCTTCGTGGTTTGTCCAAAGATAAAAAAAATTAACAGATTATAGCCCCGTAGTAGCTAGGCCATTGCTCTTGTTACACCTATAGTATAGGTAAGTATAAGACATATTGTATATTTTCATGACAATTAAAACGGCAAGAATTTTTGGCCAAAATATAAAACTTGTTAATACATTTTGTCTATTTCTATTAAAACAAATCCAAATAATTTTCTTAATTTGAATATTTATTTAAAAATAATCTCATTGAACCTTCCCATTTTATATTTTATGTATTTTTAAAGCGTCATTGTACATATTTACCATGAACTCATCATTGTCCCACTAACCTTCTGCAGTTACTGCGGTACCTATTAAGTAACTAAATATTTGCTTACAAGAAAATCCAACTACCATAAATCACAAAGTGATGGAACAATTTATGTTAAAACAACACTTAAAACTTTCACGTTTTATGCTGTTTGTCCTTGGTTCTTGGCCATAACACAGACCAGAAACCAACGTTGTTGAATATATGGATTATAAAAAAGAATAAGATAAACAGAAACATTAATTTAAACAGCAACAAAATTTATCTGGTTAATTTAAATTACAAAATTTTAATGATTTTTAATAATTAAAAACAATTTATTACTGACACAATGCCAGAATATCATTTCTAAATAATGGGTTTACCAATAAGAGCGTCAAAACTTTAAATTGTCACTGTAGCAACAGCTTAGAATTATGTTACCAAACCGTCATAGTTGTGTTCAGTAGTGTCTGGCAAGTTATTAGAGACAAAAAGCAACACCATAAATATGCACACCTATACATACCTATCCGTATACGCAACGTAGGGTTGCCAACTCTCGAAAAGACCAACCCGGAAGAATTGTATGTTTAAGAAATTTAATCGGGGGAGGGGAGGCAAGAAATTATAAAGTTTTTAAATTTATATATAGTAGGTATGTCCGACGATGGGGTAGAAAACAAAAGTACCAAAAATTTTATTTTTGAAGAAAACTCATTATTTATAAAAAATTTTGCTTGTGAAAAAATAGAAGTCAAGAAGAGAAAATTTTGATTTTGTAGACAGTGTTGGCAAAACCTGAGACAAAAACTTAAAAACGATTTTTTCCAACAGTAAACCATCTTTATTTTGCGAAAAATAATCGAGAAAATTAATTAAAAATCAGCATTTTGAATGATTTTATTAGCAGTATCAAAAACTTTCATAAAACTAATTTTGAAGTTTTTAAAAATTAATTATTATAAATTTTATATTATAAAATAACCTAAGTAACAACTCTTCTAAATTGCTTTTCAAAAACTTACTTTCCAAATTCCTACACAACATAATTTTTAAGTTGTAAAAGCATGAGATCTAGACGTTTTCGCAAATTATTGGAGATCAATAAAACTTTTGATTTTATGTTTTTATCAATTACAAACATCATTTTAAATAAATTTTCCTAATGACATTTTGCTTAAAAATGAAAAATAAAAGTAGTTTACCTGCTTCAGTTTTTTAGTTTGCGAACCCTGTATATAAAATCAACATTTTATCTTCATGAATCATTTTTTTACAAACAATTTTTTTATAAAGAAGGACTTTTCCTCGAAAAATGAAATTTTTGGTCCGTTTGTCCTCTTGTCTACCTTATTGCCAGACCACACGTTCGGCGATGTCTGTCTTGGTCCCGCACCCCGCGTGTGCCACATGCGTGACAGAGATAGACAACGCCGACGCGGCTCGGACTTTCGGACCGAGCGACGGATGCATTTAATTTTGGAAAAACCGGAGAAATCATTGCCTCCGGGAGGTCGGGAGGTTAACCATTATTACCGGAGTCTCCCGGGTAATCCGGGAGGGTTGGGAACCCTAATGCAACGAGAGATGTCAGGCGATCAAAAAAGGTTAAAAGCATGGCTTAAAGGCATACTACGTAACATAATTAAAAATTATTTATGCAACCACCCCAAAACCAATTTTTCTTTATGGTTTGTGTTCCAACCTAACAGGTGTTGGTTGTTTAAACGAATACAACTTGATAATTATTGTATTTTTTCAAAAAAGTAAGTAAAGAGCCATTTATCGGTGGAAAATTAGTCGAATAATTAAATTTTCCCAACTGTCAAAACAATTGCAGTTTAAAAAATTCTGACCAAAATTCAAGCTGGCATCATGGGTCGTCGTGATCAGCATTTTATTCTAAACATATTCTCCAAAATCCATAAGAACAATTTTTGATACATTGGAGCCCATACGACCTGATGAATTAATAAATAACCCCTTTTTGTAGTAGGCTTTATTACTGAATAGCTTTATCTGCAATACCTTAAAGTATAATATCAAAACAACACGAGCTTTTCTTTTTGCTTATCTCAAATAAAAATTTTCTGGTTTTACTGCCACGGAATAGTAACCCACAACTACACTTTTTAGATAGTTATAAAAATAAATAGCACTTTTCTAAAGCAGTAACCATAACCATTAGTACATACTGAATAAGTTCATTTCAATCAAATTGTATTTGTTTATAAAATTTTAACACACATTAAACAAATCAAGTTAAAAACCATTGGTTAATTAAAATTACTTATAACCGCATTCATCTAAGTGGAAATTTTATTTATATAGCCCATTGTTTGGAGTAGTAATAGGTATTGGTACAATAAAACATAATGCAAAACCAATATTCGAAGCTTTGTACATTTGGTAGTAACAAACATTTCACCTAAAGTATTCGTATAGGTAGGTTAAGTGGTTAAATCCTTGGTTTATACAACAAAAAATATAGGGATGGTCTAAGCGGCATTTTCCTAGGAGCAGGTTTTTCGTATTTAGTCAAAATTAGACTTAACACAGACAGAGACTTAAGACAGACGGTTTTCGCCGCGGCGAAGAACGCGGCGACTTCTTTGTGGTATTAGTATAATAGTAGAGCCCACGATGCTAAATGGGGATTTACTCGAGCGTCAAAAAGACCTATTGGGTTGCAAAGCTTAGATGATAAGAAGAAAAAAATGTTTTATAAGGAATACATTTTCATCGATGGGAGAAGCGACTATAGATTTTTAAATATGTCAAAAAATACTGGCTTGTGGAAATCGTTGGATTATATATTTTTCGTTATTCCTAAATAATTTTCTTCAAAATAAAGTAGCCCATTGCTTCCTTTACGTCACAATCCTAAATCTGACGCGATCGAAAATTTCTGATGGATATATTTTTGCTTTTACTATCGGCCCTGTATACGGGGCTCATACTTGGTGAGTATACCTAACCGGGTACAAATTATCCTCCAATATATTATTAATCTGCCGCGCTGTAGTAAATCCCAAAATCCCCTACCAAAATGCAAAACAGATGATACAGTATCCACTGGTCAGCGCGTTTGCTAGCGGCGCCGCGCCGGTAGATACCACATCGTCCGTTTTGCAACATACTAATACCATAAGAGTTGACGCCTTGCCGCGATTCGGCGAAAACCGCCTTGTCTTCTTTAAACCTTAATGAGCTCGGTTCAGAGTTGGGCAGAATACTGAAAATCGGTATTCGAATAACGAATATTTGAATACTTGGAAGAAAAAAGTTTTCGAATACATGAATACCCGGAATCGGTATTCGAATACTGGAAACGAAAAAATTTGAATACTACTAAACAAAACCTATGACAAAATTAAAGACCAAAAAAAAAAAAAAATTTTAGTATTCGGAATACTGTTCACACTTTTCGATATTCGAATACTCGGAACGCCGGTATTCGAATACTCAAAAAAATATTCGTCGAATACTTATAAAGTATTCGAATACAGAATCCCGAATACTGAGCAAAATAGTATTCTGCCGAATACCGAATACCAAACACACAAATGTATTCGAATACCGGCAAAATGTATTCTGAATACTATTCAGAATACTGAGTATTCGAATACGACCCAACGCTGGCTCGGTTATAACGTCCTTGTCCAGTGTAACACAATGCGTATTCACTTTTATGTGAACGTTTGTCGCAGGCGATAACATGTTGCGCTTGATGGGAAAACACAAAACAATATTTTTACGAGTACCGGTAGATAGCGCATTACGTCAGCACAGTAGATTAGATTAGATTAGATCAGATTAGGAGGTGGATTGCATATCCTCTAACACTGCAACCTGCTCAGCACAGTAACTGTATTTTCCTATTAGCGGAAGATCGTCTATCGAAGTGTATGGAGTCTTATGAAACCATTCACAGGTTGAGAACGCGGAAAGTCGGCTGTGCGTGTAAAAGGTCTAATAAGACTCCATACACTTCGATAGCGTCGGTCCGTCGGCGTCGCTCAACTGTCCATCTTCGGCTAGTGTGAAAGGGCAGTAAGTTTGACTGAACGCAAAGAACCTTTTCGTACGAAAACGGCACCTTAAATCTCCCATTTACGAGATTTACAATAAGCCGTATGCCGCATGTATATATTTTCCAATGTCACACTTACATTAACTTTATAGTAAGTATGATAATTATCAATTTTTATTTTCCTTAAATATAAATTTTTTATTATATTTCAAAACAAACATGTAAAGCGTGACAGAATCCTTAGTAAACTGTTGCTTTCGAACTGAATTTCGAGCGTTTTCTTGTTGATTCGAGCGTCCTTGTGGCTTGTTGCTTCAACAAATTGTTGCTTTTCAGATTTCACCTAACCATATCGATTCATAGGCGCGCCGGCATTAATACTGTCAACAAAAAAAGTCCAACTAAATTATTACTAAGGGAATGGAGGCTACGCTTTTATCGATACCATTAAATTTTGTTTTATAAACAACTTCCATTATTATTCCAAAACAACACGAAGGTTTGCGTGTTGCCACAAGGCAAACTGTTGAACGTGGGCCGTCGCGACGCTGGTCCTGTTGCTTCTCGATGCCGCCGTCACGTCCGTAGGCAACAGATTGCGGCGCCCGCCGACGCCGTCGATAAATAGGCCGATGCCACAGGTCCTACTTGGACTAGTTGATTAGAATATAAAGAAGGGTTATTGGGAAAATATAATTATAGGTTATTTATTATTTTTATTTAACAACAATGCTTGGCCTTTGTTGGTAAAGTAAAAACCAGTTATAAAGAAGCCACAAGCGTCATATAAATAAAGACGAAATTAACTATTTCTTTCTAAACGCGTCGTTTAAACAGTGTGCGAGCAACAAAAAGGAAAATAATTTAAAAATGAGACAAAACTAATGACCGTGTGGCTTCTTTACTACTGATATTTACTATACAGGTATGAAAACTAACTGGCCGACCATAGGGAATTAAAACCGTAAAAATATTCGAGGTGGGCTCTCGCCCATACGACACGACGGACGGAAGTGGGGCCAGCCAGGAGCCCCTGATTTCGTTCTGTTTGAATATGCAGGCTTGTTGCAGAGGTAAATTTAAGAAGAGTACATAGCAAGTTGGTGGAAGGAATTCAGTGTGTGATTTGGCTATGGTCGACGGTTTGTTTTTCATACCAGTATGTGTTTTATCACATATTAGATTACAACATTATTTAACGCTTAAGGAAACATACAAAAAGAACTAAAATAAAAATATATTTTTTTGAAAAAATGATATTTCCTTAATATCGACATGGCCGTGCTCCTGAATTCACTGTGGACATTCAAATCAGGCGACCAGGAGTAGATCAATAGTTTGATCAGGTTGGTTAATCCTCCGGAATAATCCGACATATCCACAAGATACTATGGTGTGCTATGGTGACGGAACTATCAAGCACGTGAAATCCCCAGATAATAATCGTTTTTGTTGGCATCTAAGCCTGACCAGGAATATTATCACTAGTAGGATATTAGGCAGTGATTAAGTTGTAGTGGTTTTGGGCGGGAATAGCAGCGCGGCTCGACCGAAGCAGCCTTATATTATTGTAACCTGCGCAGCTCGGAACAAAATACAGCCTTAGGTACCCCCAACGAGGTTGGCTCTAACTGACGCTCAAAAGAATTTGGTAGATACAGTCTTTATATAATTTTTTTTCTCATCTTAGTTCTTTTTAGAGGAGATTAAAAATTAAATTTCTATTTAATACTATACTTGTTTGCAATATTCCATTTTTTACTGTACAACAAAAAGGCCGATTTTTAAAAATAAAACGGGCAATCAAAAGGCATTAAAAACATGATGCTACGTAACCCCCTTTACATTTGAATAAAAAAGTTGCTAGTGCCCCTTGACACTAGGCCACCTGACCGGACTCATTTTTATTCCAAGAAGTAGTTTGAATATCACCCTTTACTTAAATTTTACTTGATCTTGATTTCTTGTTCCATTCAAAAGATATGGGAGGGGAGGGCTTTTAATATCCTCACTGTACAAGTCGTACCTTTAAGAAAGTGTTTAGTAATTAGTTGAAAATTGTTTATAGACAGGAACCGAAACCTTCCGAACAGCCTCAAGTCAAAGTCAAAAAATATAAATAAATAGATGCTTTCACATGTAATTACCACATTCCTTATATTTTATCTCAACTTTGGTTTAAGGGGTTTTCATTCCTTTTCGCTTTGATGCTAATCAATAGCTCTGTTCACCGTATCAAATTTAGGAAAGGTTAAACCAAAGTTTACGGCATATAATATATTTATATTCCATAAACTTTGGTCAAGCAAACCTTCGACAAAACTTCGAAATAATTTTACAGTAATATGAATAAATGGCAAGTCCAAATTTCCTTTTAAACCTGTATCAGTACATTTAACAAAAACTACGTCGAAAATTTTTTATTTACATTGTTATATGATATGACTACTTTAATACAAATATCTGAAATGTGGGTAATAAAGAAGAAACTTAGACATTTTTTATAGCAACTATTTTATTAGAGTGATTTACACTGGCAAAATGTCATAGCAATCTCTTGCTTTCTACTATCAAAATTCCTAAATTGATAAAACAAACATGATGGTATTTATCGACAAAATTCAGTTAAGTTAATGCAAAAAAAACTTTTTTGATTTATATGTATGCAAATTAAAAGCTTATAACTGGCTTGTAATTCATAATAAGTACTAATAATAATAATAATAATTTTTTGAATATCATTTGAAAAAATAGTTTTCAACGCCAAATATTTCATCTTGTTGTATTTATTTTTGCTGCTTCATTGGTATATTTTTGTTAATGACATTTTGTGATTTTGATGTAAGTAAATGTCATTTACAAAATTGCTAAAGCGCAAACCTTTATACAATCGAAATATTTTGCCAAAAATTCCTTCTAATTCGCTAGGGGGTCGCCTCAAAAATTTTTCGGAACGGACATAAAATAACACGACAGTAGAGGAATAGAGTAAGGAATGTAAGGTTTTTATTTGTCAGGACCTCTTTTTTGCTTTTCAAAAACCCCATACTTAAAAAGAAATGGCTACCCCTTCTAAAAATCTTTGGCCTCCCCTTGACCACCACTAAACCAAATAGCTGGCGTTGCCACTTCTATAAACCAATTTTTTATGAATAAAATTAAAGCCAAAATTTTTCATAAAGAACATTCTACTATACCAGTAAAGCAATAAATTTACAAATTCAACAAAACAGAAACAATTCCGACATTAACGACACTAAATTTATCGAATAACAATAGTTTAACTGCCGTTATACACAATCAGACAGAAAATAAAATGCTATTTAGTTTGTTAGATTTTACGGTCGTTTTACTGAATTTTATTTAAGGTAATAAATTCATTGTATTATCAAACCGGCTTTTTTCGTTTTCCCGGCTTTGGTTTTATTTAATTGTTAATGGTTAAATTTAAACCGATTTACTGCACATAAATGCTTATTTTTAGATAAACTCCTGGTAAATTAGATTGAATTTCCGGGTTTATCGAATTTTTTATAACACAAATTAAGCAATTTTATTACGGTCCAGCTTTATGAGGTTAACAATCACCCAGAGAAAATTTACAATTATTTTTTCCTGCGGGATTTACGGTGTTTCAGTTAGCTGATGGTTATTATGAAATGCCTTTTTATTTCAGTTAAAGTATGGTAAACGAGTTTTATGTTTTATCTTTTAATCTGGAATAAATTTGTTGATACGCTTTAAAAACATAATAGCTCTAACTAAATATTGAAAGACCTGGCTTAAAAGAAGTGGTTTATTAGAAAATTATAATAAACCAGGATTCTACTCTTTTAATTATTAATAAAAAAAATATATATAAAAATTTGAAGCAATATGGATTCCCCTGTATAAAGTTTCACTTAGAGATATCGTCGGTTTAAAGGTTAAACTCACCAGAAATAACTAAGTAGTGACATTTTATGGTTAAAACAATAGCAACGATTTTATACAAATTTTGTTATAAAAAGAAAATATTAACCATTTATTATGTATTATATTTCAACGAAAATTCATGGATGTCATAAATGTAACTAATAAATTATTTCTACAAAACCTTTTTACTTAAATTTAAAAATGTTTAAACCATTTTTTTAACAATATGTAATTAGTGACTTTTACGTTTAAACCGACGATATATCTATACTAATCTATACTTTATATATAAAAAGGTAACGTTTGTAACTTTGTGGGTTGGTTTGTTTGTAGCCGCAAATCTTCGGACGTACTGAACCTATCATAAAAATTATTTTATAAACGGAAAGCTACACCATTCAGAAGTGTAATAGGCTATATTTTACTATGATTAAACAAAAAGTTTATATATTAACGCCCAATGAAGTTGGCACGGTCAGCTATCTTGGATAAAGTATAACTAAAATTCGATATTGACGTTACTATTCACAACGGATTTTAATGCGGTTTTTTTAATAGATAAAGTGATTCAAGAGGAAGGTTTATATGTATAATAATTCAAAAAAAACATATACAAAATGTTTAAAAAATTGTTTACATTTAAAATTCGATATTGACGTTACTATTCTCACCGTATTTAAATGCATTTTTTAAAAATAGATACAGTGATACAAGAGGAAGGTTTATATGTATAATAATATCCAAAAACATATACAGAGTGTTTAAAAAAATAGTTTACATTTAAAATTCGATATTGAAGTTACTATTCTCAACGGATTTTGTTGCGTTTTTTTTAATAGATAAAGTGATTCAAGAGAAAGGTTTATATGTATATTAATATAAAAAAACATATACAGAGTGTTTAAAAAATTGTTGACATTTAAAATTCGATATGACGTTACTATTCTCAACAGATTTTGATGTGTTTTTTTTAATAGATGGAGTAATTATTCAAGAGGAAGGTTTATATGTCGTATAATAATGTTAAAAAAACATAGAGTTTACATTTTTAAAATTCGATATTACTTAACAAATTTTATTGCAGTTTTTAAACAGATAGAGTGATTCAAGAGAAAGGTTTATATGTATAATAATATCCAAAATAAACATAATCAAAGTGTTTAAAAAAATAGTTTAATTTTAAAATTTGATATTGACGTTACTGACGTTGACGTAATGCACAGAGATCTATGGTTTATAAAAAAATATATAGAATTTCCACACAGGGTGGGTCAAAAAGATGTTATATTAAAAGAACCCTTAAAACTAAAATTCATTTTAAGTATTTTATTAGACCATATACAGGCTTACAAATTTGCTTAGATATAAAGATTTGCAAAATAATTATTAGTATTTAAAAAAATATTATACAGGGAGTACCAAAAATTTATTAAGTTTCTTATTACTATTCAACGGAATTTGATGCGGTTTTTTAAATAGATAAAATGATTCAAGAGAAAGGTTTATATGTATACAATAATATTCAAAATCTTCACGGTATCGGGAAGCAAAATTGTTTTACGCGGGCATAAGCTAGTATTGTATAAATAGGTCAAGTTTGTTACTTTGTTTGTTTGTTTGTAGCCGCTAATCTGAACCGATAATAAAAATTCTATTATGATCAGAAAGCTACACTATTTAGGAGTGTTATAGGATATATTTTATTATAATTAAACAAAAGCTCAGATACTAACTCCCAACGAAGTGGGTCGTCTATCTTGGATAAAATATTACTTTGTAAGGACTAATCTTCGGAAATACTACACCGATTAAAAAACCCTTTCACAATTAAAAAGCTACAATATTCAGGGGTGTTATAGGGTATATTTTATAATGAATTTCAAAGAAAAATAATGACATATGTATATCAATATATACTAAATATTATAAAGGGGTTAAGTTTGTATTTAAAAGTATAAGCTCCGGTAGTCCAGTGGTCGAATGTTAGCCTGTCACGCGGGCGGGGTTCGATTCTCTGCGGAAGAGAATTTCTTTTTTGTTATAAAAACAGGTAGGAATAAAAAAACGAATCAACTTATTTTTTGTATTTTTTTTCTTTGATATTCTTATACTAATATTAAAAACAAAGAGGTGAAGTTTTTAACTTGGATTGTTTATTTGTAAGGTTTAATTTTTGGAAATACTGAACCGATCATGAAAATTCTTTCACAATCAGAAAGCTACACTATTCAGAAATGCTATAGGCTATATTTTATTATCATTAAACAAAAAGTTTAGAGAAAAATATAATTATATTATAAATATATTAACTCCTAAATAAAAAACGCGCAATAAAAATTGTGAGGTATTCAAAAATTATGTTTTATCACAAACTGCATTTTAATTTTGTAGCTCCTTATTTATCTTAATGTTGTATTAAAAAGTATAACTGAAGGTTGTACATTTGGAAACTAGGCCCCTTAAATATAAAGTACGTAATTTTTTTACTAATATTTAACTAAGATGTAGTAAAAACTAAAAGTTGTGCATATAATTAAAAACGTAATTATAAAATTATTATTCTTTGGAATATTGTACCAGTAATTTCAACTCTAATATGGTCCAATAAAATATTTTTATTGCAAAAGTTAAATTTAGCACTTTGATGGCGGTGATGCCACTGGGAAATTTGCAAATGCAGTTATAAAATTAGTCGTTTTATTGCTGGAGTATAGGCATTAAAATTTATTATTTGCTTTGGGGACTTGTAACAGATGTTAAAATTCAGTCATGCTTTCCGTAAACAAAATCATAAAACAATATACATTGTAAAAGTTGTCATGTATTTCATAACTTATACCGGGTGACAACGAAATTACTACCCAGTCTTTTATTTTCATGTAGGTATTAAATTTCATTTTTTTAAATCTCCTTAAATACTTTTAAGATTTAAGATCTGCAAATAATGTCCAATATAAAATCTGAAACTATGTCCTATGCACATCATGTAGTTTCATGGAAAAACAAACTAACATCATAAATATGTAATACGATTAGTTTATGGCACTGGCTAAACGACCGCCGGCGGTTTTGCCCAATTTTAAGAAAAACCGCCGTCCGGCGGTTTTTAAATCAAGGTATATGAAAACCGCCGAAAATTTTAGTTAATTTGTCATACCGGCGGTTAAACCGCCGAACACTAGTAAAGTAAACCTAACTTTATTAATTATTTGTTTTATTCTTAAATATTATTTTTATTATTGATCAACAAACAAAAATAAAACTGGGAGACACGTTTGACACCTAGCGAAGATTTTGTCGAAGCTCTTTATAAGCAAAAAGAAAGTATGTACTATCTTTTAGGAAAATAGAAGCCAGAAGTATTTTAGCGACAAGACAAAACTGATTGTTTTATAGAACTAAAACTTATGTACTACCAATTAATGTATGCATGTATAAAGGGTGGAACAAACTTTAAAATTATCAGGAAAAGGGAAAAAAAGTTACAAGATAAATAATTCATAAACACGGCTTATTTCTTTAAGCGTATTATTAAAGTTTAAAAAATGTATTTAAGTTTTTCCATAGCTACAGAGTGTTGACCCGTAAGCGACAGGTCCCGAGTTCGATTCCTAATAGATAAATAACTTGTTTTAAAGTGTTTCTTAGAGTTGTAAATTACTGGGTCCATGTGAAGGAATAGTTTTGTAATGTGTCTTTTTTAATTATGGGCCATCCCGCTACACTACTCCAATTTATTTTTTTCGAAGGGTGCTATTAACTAAACTACAATGTTACTTAAACAATAAAACCCCAAAAAACTAAACGCTTACTGCATGCAAAATAAATAATTATTAAAGATAGATTACTTTACCTATTTTTTGACGGTTCTGGTTAGTAAAGCAAAACTGACGAACGGCGGCAAGCAAATTCGCCGGCACGGCGGCGGTCGTTTAGCCAGTGCTTTAATTTGTCTCTTATATAAAGACTTTTTAAATCATTTGCGTAGATCACTGAACATACACACTACCTGCTTACCTCAACCATTTAAATGGAACCCCATATAGGGTGATCAAAATGGCGATGTCGTAAAGGAAAGATTTGATAGGGTGAGCCAAAATAATGTAAGTACTTTATATAAAAAAGTTCCATTGTGCTTGGTTAGGGCGCGTCCATAAATTCCGTTTTGTTCTTTCGCAAGAAACAAGAAAACGTTAACGAGATTTGGGCAGGTCCTCCCAGGAAAAATGTATCCTGTAATGCAGCCTCACTTTTTGGGTCGAGGGCCTTCTTTTTGCTTTTCAAAATTATTACGACAAAATAAATTCCGGTTTGAGCAATGGTGCCTTTTTACATTCCCATAAATCTGACGTATTATCGGGAGATGGGAGGTTATTGATTTTTAAAATCTTTTAAACGGTTGCCACAGTATCAATATTATTTTACAATCATACTACTTTTCATAAGTAAATAGCTGTTTTAGCAACTCAGGATTATACAGGCCAAGACATTTGTTTTTCGTTCGGAAGGATATATATACTTTTTTCATATAAAAAATTGTATAAAGGAAGATGTGGTAATATAAAACCCCTGTTTGTTATTTTTCAAAAAATAAAGAGTAGGGGTGGTATCGTTATGTTATTTTAAAGATAAATTCTATACATGCTATAAAATCACATGCTTTTCTCAAATAAAATAGTAAAAACAGAAATATTCACATTCTAAACATTTCTGACAAGGCCACAGTAGATATTTTTCACACTGATCCCACACTTCTCCCGGTTGTTCTTCAGAGTACTTCAGGTTGCAAAATATCATCCTGATTTGGTTTCGGAAAATGCATTAATTCCAACTGAAGAACCTGACGAAATACTATTTGGGTCATTATTGTTAGATGAGTCAGATGAATTAATTTTTGAATAAAATCAATTATCAATTTATATTACTTACCTCTTAAGGGTTCCATATTAGCAAAACCCAAGCTATAGAAAAAAAATAAATGGTGCAAAAAAATCTCTTTTCATCCTAAATTACCTTTAATTTGGTAAAAACTCTTTAAAAAGTTTTACACAAAATAAATTAAAAAACTCGTCACTAAATTACTTTAATTTCTACTATACAAGGCAGCAACAAATGTTTGAAAAATACCAAATACATGTAACCTACACTGCGTGACTCACACTTCAAATAAATATTGTAACTAAGTTACTAAATAAAAGATTTTGGTAGCAATTTAATAATAAACTGGGGATTTCATATTACCACCTTTTCATCTATCATTTATTATATAAATATATGTTTTATTTATATATTATATCGAGGATTTCCTTCCAGAAGGGCGTATCTACATAATTAGTGATTTTCTTTTTATGTAAGAACATAAGACCTTTTGGCTCGAAATTGAAATAAATGTTAATATGCCACAAAGAAAATGCAATAATTGGCTATCTATTCTATTGAAGTAGGGAATACGGTATTCTGGCATGGCAAACACATTGCCATAAGCGTCAAATTTTGCGAATTAAAAGAAAATCACAAATTATGAGGATACGCCCTTCTGGCAGGAAACCCTCGATATTTTAATCAAAAAACATAAATAATAAACGCCGAGAAATAATTGTACCCTTAAAATTTTCTTTTATCAAAAACTGCGTTGTGATTTGGAGCTCCCTATATATTTAAGATGATATTGTAAATTTTTTATATTTCCTTTATAAACATAAAAGATATCAGCTGCTGTACATGGGATGTCACCGTCAGAAGTAGCTGCTTGCGTACATTCTCGAGGCAACTGTTTTCATCTAAAATTAATGGGTTTTCAAATTTACATTAATAACATTTTCTTTTCTACATGAACTAAATTTAATTAAAAATATAAAAATTATTTTTTTACAGGGGTATAAACACGAGACCGATTTTTTGGCATTTTTTCATGACATTTGTGCAATTTAAAAATACTTACAGCAATGATATTACTACTTACTAAGGGTTTTGGTTCAAACGGAGCGTAATTATATAAAGAAAGTATCTTGCCAATTATTAAAATAATTGATTAAATTGTTTTTAAGCTAGAGTGTGCGCAAGTTAAAAAAAAACGAAAAAACGCGTTTAAAAATAGGTTTTATATACCGGTAGGTTCTGGTTAGTTCTGGTTACACTTTCGTAACAGCAGAAGGAATTTAAATTTTTCTTAAAACTTTGGAAAAATCTATTCTTCTATGATTATACTAACCATTTATGAAATAAAAAAAAATGAACCATTCAAACCAGGGCTTCCCAAGCTGTGCGTCGCACTTTCCTTCAATGGGCGTCGCGCGCTAAGGCGCTAAGGGGAGAAAAAGTGAAGTAAAAGTGTATACGAATATTAGAATGTCGAAATGCTGAATACGAGTATTCCGTGGCCCGAAAACGTAAAAAAATTAGTCGGGCTTTTTTTTTGCTCGTCGAAATTTTAAAGACTAAAAACAAGGGGCTGGTGCTGATTTTTGAGAGTTAGGCGAGGACCTTTTTTTCTTCTTCTTGCAGTTTTATTAAGTAATGTTCTCGTTATTACAAGTTTACTTCGGCGTAAAGCCGCATCCAGACTGGCATTTATTCGCGGTGCTGCTCCACGTCACATACCTAGGGATGTAAAATTTTAAAAAAAACATTAATATATCAATATCGATAAATATCTTTTTAGCTTATATCGATTATCCAATGTATCGAAGAACAATATATCGATATTTGAGAGAGAAAAAATTGATAAATTATGTAACAATTTTTTATTTATTTATTTTTTTTCTTAAGAGGTAGTGGGTAAATTAATAAGCAGTGAAAATTACTTTGATAATTTAATTTTTTAAAACTTAACTGTACAACATTTTTAAAATTTAAATAAAAAGTCGCTTTCTAATTTTGTCTCATTTACCACAAATATCGAGAATATTCAATATCGATATATCTATATAGCGAAAAGTTAAATATCGATAAAGATTATCAATATTTAATTTCCGATACATCGATATTTAAAAATTATCGATATATTGTTGCCATCCCTATGCATACTTGACACATACCGCGGACGTGGATGGAATTTACGTTGGTTCAAGGGCTTGGCGAATAATTCGCCGGTGATTCAGAGCTTGTCGCTTTTTGGCGTCAAATAAGCGCGCAAACAGGTTGATTTGTTTGAACGGATGTGTGGCGAATTGTTGCAAGTCTGGACGCGGTTTTAAATTGTTGATATGTATGTTTTTGAAATGAGATTTTATGGAAAACGGCATAAAACATCGATAAAAATAAAGAATTTTTGTAAGAAAAAAATGTAATCAAACGGTCAAGGCAAATTGTCAAATTTGTATCTGTTAAAGCATCAGCATAAATTACAGAAGAGAGTGGATTAAGGTGTTATCTCACTTTTACTTGTTTTGAATAATTTAGATTTTAACATGTTTGGACGAAGATTTTTTTGTTTATTTCTTCACAGATTCACAAGCAGACAAAAGTTTATATTTTTATTTAAAAAAAAATATTTTAGGGTAAAATGGGCAAATATATACAGGGTGCCCTAGAATATGTACGTAATCTCTTAGATTTATATAGAACACATAAAAATAATGTGACAAGTTCCTATAATTTTTTTCCTTAAGCTTCTCTTTACAGAGATATGTGCCCTTAAAGGACGTCACTGGAAATCGGTTTTTCTTGAATAACTTTTATAGTATTAGGTATAATAAAATATTTTTTATTATGATGAATACTGTTTAGGAATTCTTAAAATGGAGTCCTTGCAAAACATCTGCATTCGTTTCGTCTCCAGGGGCGTACAAACCCTTATTCAAGAGTCCGAATTATTGTTACATCCTGTATAATCAAGAAATTAAAATAGCATTGTAGAAATGCCTAATCTCTTAGTTAAGAATAAGGTACTCCTGTTAGATTTGGATAAAGTAAAGCGTTTTCGAGAAAAACAACTTTTTGTTTAAATAGGGTTGTATTTAATAATTTAGCTTGTGGGTTTGGCATAGACGCCTCCTTATTTTATGCATTCTTTAGTTTTAATAATTGATGACTCTGGGACCCTTTACAATTCTGCAACATTATTTTTAGTGTCATGAATATAAAAAATAATCTATTTTGATACGTTTTTCAGTACCACTTGCAACAGAACAACGTAATGTTTTTAGATGTCCCCCTAAACAAAAACTTGTTTTTGTCAAAAACGTTTCAATTTATCGTCATTAAACAGAAATATATTTTTTAAGCTAAGGGTTTAACCTATCCAAACTACTCTTTTATTTTTTTGTTATACAGGGTGTAAAAATAATTAACACTAATATGTAAGAGTTAGTCCGCCCCTGGCGAACTAATAAAGGCAAATGTTTTACAAAGATATGATTTTAAGAAGCTTTAACCTACATTTATTATATTAAAAATATATTTCATTATACCAAGTACTAAAAACGATATTTAAGAAAAACCGATTTCCAGCGGCGTCCTTTAGGAGCACATATCGCTGTAATGAGGGACTTTAGGAAAAAAATTATAGGAACTTGTCACATTATTTTCATGTATTCTATATGAATCCGAGAGATTGTCCACATATTCTTGGACACCGTGTATGGAGTGAAATTAGGGATTTAAAAGGTTAAGGTTTTTATGATTAACGACCTTTTTTTTGCTCTTCAAAAATTTTACGCGAATTCTAAAAAATTGGTCACCCCTTTAAAAATACGCTCTTTAGGTTAAAACGGAAACTTTCTTGTTCGAGGGGGATAAAGGGCTATCACACTATATAAGTCCCTTTATCGTATCGGCACTCTTTTTTAAGGTTTATCTGCACGCACATTTTATCAACTAAGTTTTATTATACAGGGTGTTTCAGGAGGAAAGGGAAATATTTTGGGAAAATGTTTAGAAGGCCAAAATAAGAGAAATTAACCCATATGTTTTAATCCGATTCCGAACCGTCACTGAAATAATCCGTTCTAAAGTTTTTTTGTAAAGTTTTGGAGTAATTAGGAAGTGTTGTATTTCTCCAATTTGTAGGTATTTTATTGATTGTCAAAACCTAATTTAATTGACTGATAGTTTTGACAAGCTTCGTTGTCAGTTTGATTGATTCTGAGCGTTTCGACTCGAAAAGAGAAAAGGTTCCATACTTAATGCCTCACACATTCACTCATGGGAAGTATGCTGCAGCTTGTAATAAAGTTGGTGGGGGTATTTTTAAAAACTAACCAGAACTAGTGGAATTTTTCTGTTTTACTAGTATTTGTTTATGTTGTTTTTAAAAATAAAAAATAGTTACAAAAATCTTTAGAACTGATTTTTTCAGAGACGGTTAAGAATCGGATTAAAACATATGAGTTAATTTCTCTTATTTTGACCTTCTAAACGTGTTCTCAAAATATTTTCCTTTCCTCCCGAAACACCCTGTATATAATGCTATAACTTTTAAAATGTTTCGAATCAATCTGCCTCACTTTCCCCTACCATTATTAACCCAGGACTCGGTATGGATTCGGTAAGGTCATGTGTGACCAGACCTTAAGGATTATTTTTGTGCTTAACAAAATAAACATTTTGGGAAACAAAAAAATGTAGGAAGGTACCTAACAATCACGAAAAAAATTTAAAAGTAATAATAATAATTATGTGGTACAAGGACTCTTTACAAAAACGAAAAATATCTTGATCTGCTCTTAAACAAATAATGGCGCCCTGAAAGTGATATCTTGGAACTAGTATAATAAATATAATGATAAATTACAGCAATTATCATACGTCACCGTACATGAAATTTTGATCGGTCGATTTACTTTTGTTATATTTTTGGAGTGTGTCATCGTCTGGTTAAACGAAAATATATTTATTTCATTCAAACGTTTATTAGACATGACAGTGACTAACGCACCTGGTGTGCCATTGACAGGCGCCATTTGGTTTATTTTTACGTATGGTAATTTAATTCGCTTGCTGTATGTATCTGCCGAGGAAAATATCTCATTTCCAAAGTTGACATAGATACTTTAAATACCTAAATAGCTGAAGCTAACCACCTGCATAATCATTCAAACACAAGTTCCACGCTTCGACTAATTTAAGGTAGCAATTTAGAACTATACTCGTCTAACTAAATTTCCCAAGTTATACAAATTAATAATCACAAGCAGAGAACTGACTTTGATGTTATCCGAATTATTTATAAAAATTTCATAAACAAAATAATACTTAAACTAAAACTAAAATATTAACAAGTAGTAATAAAAGTCAACATTTTTTTTTTTTGTAAATTCAACCATCTTCAAAGGAATAATAAAACTAAAAAGTAAAAATATAAAAGAAGTGTAATGCCATATTATGTGTCTATAAAATGCTTTTGTTTATTAAGTTATTAACATTGGGTAGTTTAGCACATATGGTATTATACGCGCTCCTTTTTTATTTATTTTTTTATTTTTACTTTTTAGTGACTTTTATTATGGATGTAAAGTCGGTTTAACTTTTTAACTGTTTATGTTCCGCTTTCCGGTTTATTATTATTACTATTAAATCGGTAAAATTACAGACTACAGTAAAAGCACAAGCACGTGTAATTTAATTGGTTTGAAGCAAATTAAATAGAGATTTAAAAAAAATTAACTAACCAGAACTTACCATGACCCCCAATCTGACAATTTTGCAACTACAGTAACCGGAGATACTAGTATTCATTACACAGCTCCACAAAAAAAACGACCTGACGAGTGCAGGGGCCCCTTAAATTGGCCCACCTCGTGACCTGTCACCTACGAGGTATAGATTCATAAAGTTTTTGAGGTTACGGTTTTAAAGATATTTTGGCCTTAAATTACTTTTTGCTGAAGGAAGTCTAGTGTATCAGTTTTTAACAACATAAAGAGACAGAATTTAAAAAAATTGATCCGTTCAACTAAATGCAATGAAAATAAATGGGGCATTTCATTTACACACAAACAATACCTCCTACATAGCCTGCGGCACAAAACTGGGAAATCTGACAACGGTGCCAATATTACTCTTTAATTTCACATGTCCAAAAATCAATTTTTGTGTTATACCTTTTAAAATAATAGTTAATAGAAAAAATATAAGCAATGCCACTGAATTCTACGTTAAAATCCCTAAAACCATGCGATGCAATCTCTAATAACAAAGAAGAGTTATAAGTGCTTGTACAAATTGACAAGTTTTGAAATCAAACCCTGTATCTCCAAAACGAATTAGGTAAGCCATAACTTACTACGTATACTTCCACCCTCAGAGTTTACTATTTTAAAAATGAGAACAGAAGAATGTGCAAACGGCTTTGTTCTAAATCTCTTTTAGCTTAAGTTTTAGAAATTAATCAATTAATTAAGAACAATCTTTTTAATAGGTTAGAATGTCATTGTAGGGTTTTTTGTTAAAGTGAATTAATCACAAAGAATATTTTAATAAGTTATTATGTAAATGTTCACCATATCTTCTCCAATACAATCAATATTATTTACTATGGACAAAACCGGTGCAACCACTGGCCAAGGTTGGTGCGTCTATGGCCACGCCACTTTTTTTATTAACTTGGGTTGTAACTATCTATCCATCTGGCTGCCTATGTAACGGAATCTTTGAGCCTAATTTTAACCAACTTCCAGCTATTCGATTTCTTTGAAACTTTGCACGTGTATAAGGACACATGACAATGCAATAATCTGCAAACAGTATCCCGTTATCTTTTTTGGATCGCCAGGAAAAAAATTCCATTATATTATAAAAACAACACCTAGGATGCCATCTGTTGGCAACATTTCAAACTTTGCTATTAAATGAAGAAGAAATTTTTAGTTTTTACACAATTTGGTTAGTTGCACCATTGGTGTTCAATTTTTATGAACAATAAAAATTAATAAGTTCTTTAACAATTGGGTTAGTTGCACCATTGGTGTTCAATTTTTATGAACAATAACAGTTAATAAATGCCGTTAACACGCTTTTTTATTAACTTGGGTTGTAACTATCTGGCTATGTAACGGAATCTTTGAGCCTAATTTTAACCAACTTCCAGCTATTCGATTTCTTTGAAACTTTGCACACGTATTAAGGAAACATGACAATGCAATAATCTGCAAACAGTATCCCGTTATCTTTTTTGGATCGCCAGGAAAAAAATTCCATTATATTATAAAAACAACACCTAGGTTGCCATCTGTTGGCAACATTTCAAACTTTGCTATTAAATGAAGAAGAAATTTTTTAGTGGGTTGCAATATATTGGCAACAGTCCAAACATTGCCTGGATTGCCATCTGTTGGCAAAATTTCAAACTTTGCTACTTAATGAAGAAGAAATTTTTTAGTGAGTTGCAATCTGTTGGAAAAATTTTAAAATTTGCCACTCTTGTTCATTAAAAATTTTTTTCGCCATTTTGTCAAGAGTAGCAGAAACTAAAATGAAAAATAATTAATAGTTTAAAAAAACTAAAAAAACACGCTTTTATATGCAACCGAACTAAAAATTAGAAAATAATTTTTCATTAAAAAAAATATTGTCATTTCATAGTAAAAGCGTGGGGTGATAAATATATTAAATGTTATAATTATTATATTTGCAAATATCTATGATGGAAAAGTTATGAAAAAATAGTAAAATGCACCCCACGCTTTTTACTATGAAATGACAATATTTTTTTTAATGAAAAATTATTTTCTAATTTTTAGTTCGGTTGCATATAAAAGCGTGTTTTTTAGTTTTTTAAACTATTAATTATTTAATATTAAAGTAAATTTTAAAGGTTTAAAATTTTTATAATTTGTTTATTAATACACTTATGATGTTTTTAATTCATATTTTGTTATTTTATACTTTGTTAAAGTTAATTTAATTACTCGTAAAAGTTACAAAATTGCTTAGACTGGCCACAAACGGTGAATCTACCCTATATTTTTAAACACTCTATGTTTTAATACAATAATTCAAGTTAAAAAAGGTTTATATTCCAAAATGTACTTAAAACTCTCTAGGTTGTCTACCTAGTACCCTAAATAAAATCTCTGTTGAGGTAAACCCTTGATACTGTACGTATCATGTATATCTCTAGCTTCGGTATTGTGGTTTATGTCTTTGTTGTTGGCTCAAGCCCTTTTAATTACGTAATTTAACCCTAAGACCTCAAGGCAAGGGTAAAATTAATCTTTAATAATCTAATTGAAACATTTTAGGGCCAGCAAAATGTTTATGTACTTTGGGTTGAACACATAAAACTTGTTGTAGGTAATATTTTTGCTTATATTTCAGATATAATACGCATTAAACCACATATAAAAACAATTTAGCTTACCCTTTGCTTGCGAAGGGTGGTCCCTGTCGACTAATCAAACGTCAAGGTCTAAAAATTAGCACATTTAAATAAACTATTGCCTTAAAAAAAAAAAAAAAAAAAGATAGACAATGTAAGACAATCTAGACACGGTGCCGGTGGGGCGCGCCGAATAGCGCGCCACATAGCCCCAGGTAGGTCGGACGTGGACGTGGACGGAATTCACGTAGTTCCAAGGGCTTGGGAAATGATTCCGTGGTGATTCAGAGCTTGTTGGTTTTTGTATCAAAGGAGCGCGCAAATAGGTTGGTTTGTTTGGACGGATGTTTGGCGAATTGTTGCAAGTCTGGACGCAGCTTTACACAAACCACTTGGTGCTACTTTTGACCCCTTCATAACTTACGAATTAACGTAAACACATGAAACTACGTATGTTTATTTTTGTACGACCGGGTGTAAAATACAATTTTACGCCCCCATTTGAGTATGAAAAACGCCCGAATTTATAAATGAGGGCGTAAAATAGCAGTTTTACGCCCTAGGGCAAAAAAGCATCCAAAATGCCCCATATATAAATTTATAAAACCATAATAAAATTAAATAATGCCCCATTTTTTGCTAAAGAATTTATTACATTAAGCATATGTTAAAAGTATACGGATTACAACTTGAAACATTAAAAGCTGGGAAATTTTCAGTACAGGGAATGCTTGAATATTAATTTCAGTCGTACAAAAAATATTGTTTGCACCTCTGGCGTAAAACACTTTTATGCCCACAGCTGATTGTTGCCCTCGCGGAGCTCGGGCAACAACTTTCTACCCCAGGCGACGCCCTTGGTACAAAAATAACTATTATATTCATAAAGACAACTAGAAGCCTAAATTTCGTGAAGCTAGCTCAAAAGTTAACAGATATGATGGTCCAAAAGTCGTCAATTTTCATAGATCAAAAACCTAACCCACTTTCAGATGGCCTGATAAGCTAAAATTTGGAATCCAGCTCGGCAATTGTGTGTAAGCGTTACGAAAAAAATGGGTCGAGAAACTTTAAAAACAAGAGTAAAACATCTTTATTTTTTACTTTTGAGCAAAATGTTATTTATGTATATTTTAAAATTAAGTAATAGCATTTTAAGAATCAAATAAAAGCATTTTCAGTAATATAAAAAACTGAAAATTTGAAATACCAACAAGATATAATTTTATAATTTGCTCTTTAAACACCCCCTTCACTTTATTTTTATTATTTTAAACCATTTTTTAGCTATACACAAATATAGTCAACGCTTCTTTAATTATTAAAATATGATATTTTGGTAAAATTCTCGAGTTATAAACAACACACTTTGTAGCAATATTTTTAATGGCTACAAACTAAATGACATTTTAATAAAATAAAAAATAAAGGTAGTTTACTCTTGACAGAAATTCATACTTATATAGTTTTTGTGAAACCTGTACATAGAATATTTTTTAAGTGAACAACTTTTTAAACAATTTTTTAAAATGACTTTTTCTTAAAAACATTTGTTCTGTTTCTGAACACTATTCGTGGGCAGTCTGTTAATATAACCTAGAATATAACAACAATTTTAAAACGCATATCAAGTTATATATAGCAGCCCCATTTAAATTTTGTCATTTGCATGATATTAGATAACAAAATGTTACTTGAAAAAATAACTATATTTTAGTCATATTGGCCGTTTAGTTAAGTTTACACCGCAAGGATCAATTAGAACTATGCGACTTAATTAATTACCAATTTTCCTTTTCTTAAGGTGTTGCTATATAATCTTAATCAGATTTGGGTATTAAAGGACCCAGTACCATTTGGATTGAAAAACGCATTGGTGAAATTCTTTTATATTGTAGTATGTTACGAGTCCCATCACCGGTGACATTTTGGATTTAGGTCTGCCCAAAGTGACGTCACTGGATTTTAAAATATTACTGGTAACTCCCCTAAATTTTTATAAAAATAATACCAGTAGGGATGAGACTCTAACATACTACAATCCTAAAAAATTTTACCGATGCTGGTTTCCAATGCAAACGATGAGGGGTCTTTTTATACTAATGTGTTAACATTAGAAAAGAAAACGCGTGATATCATTTCAATCTAACACTAAAAATTTAGTGAACCCCGTGTAAACAAAACTAATAGTAGTGATGGAGCCATTCGACTCAAGTCCTTCTTCCGCTTTGACCCAGAAAGATCTTTTGGGAATACCCTACATTAATCTACTGGATTTCCAAACGTTTTGCGACGTTGAAAATATTTCGGAGATTTAGTCTTTTTATATCTGTCAAAAAGCTTCTTGTAGATATTTGGCATGATCATTCTGTGCATTGGCATAGTATTTTCTTTGTCGTTTTGCTCGATCTATCACAAAACCTACAGCGTTCATGTCAGTCTCTCCCATATTTTTAGGGTGATACGTCAAAGAGCCATATTCTGTCAGGGAATTAGTTACTATTCTGAGTTCGTTTTTTAAAACTCTAATACCTTTTAAGTGTATTTGGCGATTGAAAAATGAATTTCACCTTCTGTCTTTAACCTGGCCCTTTATTCCAGTAAGTATCTATTTGCCTCTGTTCCTATTCTCTGAGTTCTTTCCTTAGGTGATTTTCCGTTATGTTGCAGAAAGGTTTCAGTTAGTAAAACGGAGCTTGTACACTAAACACCCACCTCGGCTAGTTGATCGGCAATTTCGTTATCTTTCACTCCTTCATATCTTGGCACTCACATCAGAGTTACTCTGTTGTTTGTGGCCAGTTAATTAGGTTATTGTCGGCATTACCCAGGCAAGCCTTAAGTGAAAACAGCATGAAGCTAATGCCGTTAAGGTTGCCTGGCTGTCCGATAGGATGTAGATATTCGCTCTCGGTTCGCAGTTTTTGATGCATTCGGTTGAGCAGATATCAGCAGCATAAATTTTAGCTTGAAAATAGTGGGAGATTTTTCTCTGGACTAGACGACCAATCTCTACCCCTGTTCATAAACTGATTGGATTCTTACCTCTGGTTGCATCCTGCTGACCCAGATGAAAAAAACCAGGGTTAGTCAGGTTAAACAAAAGTGTCAAAATCAGCCGTTTCATTTCCTAGGTTTTTATAATTTATATTGTGTTTCTTACAAGAGAAGAAGTAAAGAAACTAATAATTTAATATTCATTGATTATTTGCAGCTTAAATATTATTACAATCTTTAAAAATAACGGCACAACCAAGAAAAAAGCAAAGGGTTATGTCACGAAGCCGATGAATGAAGGCCAAATGGAACATTCGTATACAGAAAAACTCCGGCTATTCTACACGTTTGTCAGTATTCTATCAATATAACTTTTCCAATAATACATGAAGAAAATTTGGGAAAAGGGGTTTGCGACCAAGGTATAAATCCATTTTACATTTGCAAATTTTGGAATTAAAATAAAATAGAAACCTATTTATAACACACCCCGAAAGTAGCTTCATATTCTTTCAGTTGATTTATTAAAAAAGAAAAAAGTATTAAGGTAAAAAAATTAATGAAAAGATAAAACGGAAAAAAACATATGTAAAAAATTTAAATTTAATAAAGAGTTTTTGTGTTATGTGTGCTAATAAAATATTTAAAAGGCCATAATGAAAACTTGGTGAACCGTTTACACGCGTAAACGTAATAATGTTTAATCAATTTTCGAATAGGGTGCATTTTAAATTTTGCCGGAAAACTGTGTAAAATTAATTTTCAAAAATACATGTGCACTTTTATAAATGGCGCTTTTATTTTTATTAAATTTAACTATAAACGAAATAAATAAATATTGCATATAACTACGAAAAGGTTAATAAAAATAAAAGAAAAAAACAAACAAAGTGGCTGACTACACACCAAATTAATGGATTCGACGTTTGTTGCAAAATTAGTGACAAGTAATTTTTAAATCATGGCGTAGCAGACAAACATACAACAACTTTTTAAATAACATGTGTAATGGTGCACCCATATTCTGGGCACAAGTCTACAAAAACACCTGGACAAAAAATTATTTTTCTAGTAAAAAAGGCAGCAACCCTAGTTACCACAATAAAGAATGTATTTTATTGGTTTAAAAAGTCAGCAACCGGGGTTACTATGTATTTATTATCAATATAAAGTGCTCAAAGTATAGGTAAGAGTAACTGGCCCGTCAGATTAAGGAGCACCTACGAGACCACCTAATTGCTATTTGGTCAATTAGCTGACAAAAAATGTGGATCTAAATCCAATTTAGAGAAAAAAATGGTCGATTTTTGCTTTGCAGATTAAGGCATGCCATTTAGACATTGGAAAAAAACCTTGCAAATTTTTCGGTATTTTATATATTTGTTAGACTGAAAAATAATAATAAAACAAATAAACTTTTCAAAGTTTATGCTTTTTATTAAAATTATTTTATGAAACGATACACGGGAACCAAATACCCATGACGAAGAGGAGAACTAAGCTTAATTTAATTTTAAAATTAACAACGAATTGAGTGTATTTAAAGTGAAGGGAATAAATCCAGTTTCAGGTGTATTTAAATTTCCTACATAAAGTCCGAACATCCTAATTATGTAATAGTTCCAACAAAGGGAAACGGAATCTGAATACGAAACAACCATTCACCTCAAGAGACAGAAAACCAATCGTTATACTTTCGACATATTATTACTGATCTTACCTTGTAACATGTAATCAGTAAAATGTGTTTACCTGCGTTGCATATACATACAGTGTGTTATGTTAGGATTTATAACAGCTTAATAACTAGCTTTATCATTAAACAAGCCGGATATTTTAAAATACTTTTATCAACACAAATACCATCACTTTTTATGACTGCATAACCGCAAATAGAATCTCTGAGAGTGTCTTTATTAAAAATCCAAAAAACATGCACGGTACAATGTAAACGGTGGCGCCTTTTCGTTGACATTTAGGGTCTTCAAACCTTACATTAGTTTATATTATTTTATGTCTGAAATACTATAACTGATACAAAATAACATTTTCTTTAATTATGTATGTGAATGACAGATATGAAGTTAAAACAAATTCAATGATTATGTCAAAAAATGTCCACTATAATTCGCTCCAGGGTACCCCAGACAGGAGAAAAAAATTCCGATAAATACTTGTGTTGTCATGGTAATGCAACCAAAACTACAGATTTGATTGGTCAAAACACAGTGGTGTGAAATTTTCTTAATAATACGCTAACGCCTAACGTTTTTAAGGATAAAGCTTAGTTCATAAGCTTGCGAAATGCGATTTGCGAATCGCGAAACGTGTTCTGATTGGTCAATTTCTAACGACTTTTGAATGTTTCGTTACAAATGGACCAATCAGAACACGATTCGCAATTCGCAAATCGCATTTCGCAAGCTTATGAACTAGGCTTAAGAGAAACACGCTCTCCACTAACGGACATAGCTGTTTACTTTGATTTTGTATATGACATCTTATATATTGGTATACATTTTCATTATAATTTTATGGCAATCTACACATTTTTGCAACAATAAAGCGAAAACTAAAAGAAATGCAAAAAATCTGATTGCACAATTTTGATTTTGATTTTTGAACAAATTTAGTGGTGAAAATACATCATGTCTAACTTAATTTGTTTTAAAGATATAGAGTGTTTTTTAAATTTTGACAATTAGGGCGAAATTATAAAAGAATATTATTTTAAAAGTAATACATTTTTAAAGGTCTTTTAAACATCTTCTTATTGGCAATACAATATACAGGGTGTTTTATTTAAAAAAATGGTATTTTACTATCGAACTCCTGACGATGGCTATATTTATTTATATAAAAACAAACTATGAAAAATTAAATTTAGTATTTTTTACTGCTTTAAATAAGTAGTGATAAAATATACAGAATATTCTGTTTAAAACACCCAATTTTGTATTATTACTTTAAAATAAAAGTCAATGGAAAAATCATAGCAACGCCACTAAATCCTACATAAAAATCCTTAAAACTTTGCTGGTTACATTGTTATTCTATCTCTATAATATCAAGCAAGTTAGAAGTGCCTGGTAAAATTGACGAAATTTTAAAAACACTCTAACATCGAAATCTAGATTGTGCAAGATCAACAATAAGACGCCACCCTGTACACCCGGCACAAAGATTTAAAACTATACTGTAAGAACTTTATATTGATAACGAATACCTAGTAAATAACTTTGGGAACTTACTAACTTTTAAACCAATAAAATATGTTTTTATCATGTTAAACAAAAATGTATGTTATTGGTTTAAAAACTCAGTAGCTCTGATTACCACAATAAAATTTTTATTTTATGGGTTTAAATGTTTAAAACTACAGTAACTGGAGTTACTTGCTAGGTAGGTATTCATTATCAATTTATAGTTGCCAAAGTATAGGGTTAGGGTTATTGACTTTTTGAACCAATGAAATACATTTTTTGTTCAGGTGTTTTTCTCAATTTGTAGTGTCCACAGTATATATATTATAAAACTCATCAGATCGTATGGTTGTTAAAAAATTACAAGGAAACATTGCAGTACTAGGTACGCCTATTCTTTTACCCGGTAATTTATTTGTTGCATGTTTTTAATGGAAAGTCAATGAACGGTATATATAGCGTGGAAAGTGGGTAAATAAGCTTGTAAATTAAAATAAATTACAAGGCTTGTAATATATTTAATACGTATCAATTTTCAAAAACCAAAAAACATGGTAACGACAATTTTTTGAAACAGTAAACCTACTGATTGTTAAAATACTATGTGGAAAAAATATATATTTTCAAAATTGTCATTTGGTCTTTTCGCCTCATAGAACTTCTTTTGTACAGATCCGGGTTCTTATAAACGCCCAAACTAGCATGAAAAGAGTAAATACAACTTTATAAAAAAACCTATGTTTCTATGATCAATATATTTGTAACAAATCTTTAGAGGGTGATTCAGAAATTGATCACGAAATTTAAAGGTGCTCATCCACTTAGACGACGCGTCGTGACGAGACCAAGTTCGCCGGAGAAGTTAACATGTAAGTAAATGGAACCCCGCCAATATAAGCGGCACGTCAATATTGGCGGGGTTCCATTCTAAATACATGGAAACTTCTACGGCGAAGTGTCTCGTCGCGACGCATCGCCTGAGTGCACGACCACCTTAAGCCTTGTTTTCAGAACTACGTCGTGTCGCCAGCGACAATCCCCTCCGCCGTGTCGTTGCAGGGGAACAACATAATTATGCTCTGTCGCTGCGACAAGGACCGTGTGCTGCGAGTCGCCGCAACACCATAATCGTCGCTCGGCGACACGTTTTTAAAAATTCAACTTGAGAGGCTGTCGCTGGCGAAAAAATAGTGGGGAAGTCTGTCAAAAAAATTCTTAGCTCTTATTGGTCCCCTCATTGTCGCTGGCGTTCTGAAAACAAGTCTTTAGGCGGTAATTCTCAAGCGGAAAACCACTAAGAAATTGTGGTGTACAAGCAGATGGAATTATGTAGAATTGTGATAAAACTGTGTGCTTTTGCTTTTCAAATTTTTTATGGCAAAAGCTACGAAAAAAGCGAGAAAGAGGCTTTGGGTTCGCCACTTCATATCATCAATTTTACAATTAAAGTGGAAGTATCAATATTTTCAACATATTAAACTTTATCAAACCAATATGGCTGTCTCTCTATATATTTTTTTGTACCTAATATTTTCGTAAATATATCTATATTTTGCGCATTTACAGATAAATTTAAGGGTTCTATAAGCGTCAGTTTTTTTGCAAATTACGAAAGAAAACTGCACATTGATACTGAAGTTAAAAAAGTTACCAAATAAATCGGGCCTAATTTATTCTTTTTGAGGTTACTGCTTACGTCTCTCTTTAAATTTGGTTATCTTGGTTATCAAAACCGATTGGAGTACTTAGTATATTTCCACCACTTTCACTTACGTTAAAAAGTGCAAAAATATTAAGAAAAATATTTTTATAACTATATATCTGTATAACTTTATTATTCTAGCGCGTTTCGTTTTTGAGATAAAAAATAAAAACGTTTTATGCTTTTTGTACCGTGATATCTCCCTAATGGTTGGCGTTTGACCCTATGTTTATAAAGCAAACTATTTCATATTTTAAACCGTCTCTAATTTTCTCCCACTTAAAACTGTCGTTGGCGTTAGTCTGTCATAGTACCTTCCTATTAGTTCAAGAATAGTGTTAAACGAGTATAGTCGTATTTATAGGAGTTTTAGTTTTTGCGTGATTACTGTCAAGCGGTCCCGGGGACCTCACAACGCTTTTAGTGCAAAGTTTTTTTACTACATCTAAGTTTTGTTTTATCGACTAAAATGGCTTCTAGACGTGTTCCTGATAAAGTAAACATAGCTGACCCAAATTTTGAGGAAAAAATGAAGCTTATGATGGAATCTCTGGACTCAGATGTTGAAATGTCCGATCAAGATGAGGAGGACAACGTTATAGAAAGTGAGCATAATTCCGACTCTGAAATAGATATTTTATCGGAAGAAGAAAATGATGTTCTTGATGATCAATTATTCCAAAGAAGTGATCTACAAATGGAGATAAGCGAGGACGAATTATCGGATGAGGAACATCAAAATTACTACTATGGTAAAAACCGTTTTAAATGGTCCTCTAGAGAACCAACTCGAAATGTGAGGACACCAGCACATAATATTATGAAGCTTCCTGGAATTCGTGGTCCGCAAAATGAAAATGAAAAGTTTGATCCACTTTCTGCTTGGAACTATATATTTGATGATAATGTATTACAGTGTATTTTAACTTGGACAAATAAAAAGCTTTTGCAAGTAAAATCAAATTATTCTGATCCTCAACGTACCGAGCTAAAAGCCTTAACAATTTGTGAATTAAGATGTTTTCTGGGCCTTCTCTGCTACACTGCGGCATTCAAGTCAAACCATGAGGATATATCCGCACTTTTTGCTACAGACGGAACAGGCAGAGAAATTTTTAGGTTGGCAATGTCTGAACGGCGCTTCTCAATATTATTAAACTGTTTGAGATTTGATAATCCTGAAGACCGAAATGAACGCAAGAAAACTGATCCTGTAGCTGCTATATCCGAACTACTGACTTTTTTAATAGAAATTCTCAGGCCGTGTATACTTTGGGAGAAAATGCCACTATCGATGAAATGTTAGTTGCATTTCGGGGACGCTGCGCCTTTAAAATGTATATGCCATCTAAACCGTCAAAATATGGTCTGAAAGTTCAGTGTTTAGCTGATGCACGTACATGTTATGTTTATAATACCTACATATACTGCGGAAAAGGTAGTGATGGTATGTACCTACTAGAAAAAGAAAAAAGTATAAAATTCCAACCCAAGCAGTTATTCGTTTGAGCAAACCCATATTTGGGAGTAACCGAAATATAACTACTGACAATTGGTATACTTCAATGGAACTTGGAAGTGTACTGAAAGCAAACAAACTTACCCTTGTTGGAACTCTTAAAAAAATACAAAAGAACTTCCTCAGGAGTTTTTACCTTCCCCAAAACGTCCTGTTAGCTCTTCCCTCTTTGGTTTTACGAAGGATTTTACAATAGTATCTTATGTCCCAAAAAAAAAAGAAAGCAGTCATCCTACTGTCCTCAATGCACCATACAAAAGAAATTGATGAAACCACAAAAAAGCCTGACATTATAATGTATTACAATAATACCAAAGGAGGTGTGGACTCAATTGACCAAAAATGTAGTATATACTCCACTAGTCGCCGTACAAGACGCTGGCCTATGGTTATTTTTTACCGTATACTGGATATGAGTTTCCTAAATGCCTATATAATTCACCAATCACATCGCAATATTGATTTTCCTTTCACCAGATTGCAGTTTCTAAAAGCTTTAGCTAAACAATTGGTTCAACCATATATGAACGAACGTACACAGAACGGAAAATTGCCACGTGAGCTACGATTATCCATTGCTCGTGCTTTAGGAAACCCAGATTTACCGCCTGAGGGTAATGATGATGACAAATTGGCAAGAAACGAACGGAAAACCTGCCATATTTGCCCCCCAAAAGAAAAAGAAAAACTGTATATTTATGCTGTGGTTGCAAAAACCTATTTGTCTTGAGTGTTCGAAGAAAATTTGCCGCAGATGTGCCGATAAAGACTAAGTAGAAGAAAAATAAACTGAAAATTTTAGCATAAATTTGTGTTGCACGTTTTTTTTTCTGTATGCTTTGTGTGACATATTTTGTTTTAAAATAATACTTTAGGGTATGTTGATAATAAATATGTAAAAAAAAACGACGGTTTATTGTTTAAGTTGTTTTATATAATTATTTTACGAGGGCTGTAAAGTAAATAGAAATATTACAGGATTAGTAAATATGCTAAGAATTATTCTTAAATTTAGACTAAGTGTTATTATTTTTCATAAAATGCATAAAATAGCTAAGGTTTTTCAAATCTTTCATTAAAAAATTATGAAAACTTATTTAATTAGGAATTAAGCTATTTTATATCTGCGGTCCCAGGGACCCAACGACGTCGGTTGTGTGCAAAATTGTCAGGACGTCGGTTAAAGGTTAAACAAAGTTTAAAAAATAACTTTCCACAAATTTTCGCATTTGTTTAGAAACACCCTGTATACGCGGTTTCTTGCTCGGTTCAACTTCAGACCAAAAATCCAAATGGTAATGTCAATTACTCGGTTAATCACTTGGTAAATCATTAATAAATTACATCCTCAAAAAAAAATTAATGAAATTTAAAGAAACAATGGTATTTATAAAATTCGCTCTTTACAAGAGTTAGTATGTATTTTAAATAACTTTACCTAAGTCAACATAAATAAGAAGGATATAACTCAATGATACATAGAACTCCCCTATTGGTGTTAACTGAATTAGGCCTTCAAGAAGAAATACGCGTAATCAAGAAAATTGCTCAAAATAATTTCTCTAGGGAGTACATTCGAAAACTCATAAATAAAAACCAAAACAATTTGCGTTTTAGTTAACAATATAAATCCTGAAAGAATAAATCCAATACTATAGGTAAAAGTAAAAACACAAATAGCTTACAAAATAGCTAATCAAACCTATTTTGTACTAAACTCTTATAGTACCTACCTACCTTAAGGTGTGTGAGTTTTTATTTTGCTAAATATATCATTATAGAAAAACATTTATTCCTATTTTATGTAGGTACTTCAGATAAATTCTTATGCTCATAATTAATTAAAAAAATCTCGCTTCTCGTCATTTGTCAAATTACTGTGACCTAGTTTTCAAAGACTAAGCTTTTCTGAGAGTTTCCCTTAAAGTATTTTGCCATAGTATTCTGTTTATTACTTAGGAAAGTTTTGAATTTTTCTGCATAGCTAGAAGAAATACGTTAGCAAACTTCCAGATTCTTAACATAACATGTTCAGAGACAAATTTAATCTAAAGCAGGGGTCGCAAAACTTATTTGGACTGTGACGCCCCTTTAAGTGCCAAGAAGTCGGGAAGACCCAACGCAAAAAAAGGTCCCTCATTTTTTTACAGCACCCACCCTTAAAAACGAGTTGCTTTGTACTTGAAGAAAAAAAAGTATTTTTCTGCTTGCTACCTATTACGCTTCAGAAATAAAATTGATAAGCAAAAAAGGTGCTTTTTGACGCATGACAAAGAAAACTTTTCTTCCCCTAGTTTTGACGCATCAACACGCGACTCCCCCAAGACAACCCTGTGGCGCCCAGGGGCGTCGCATCGCGACGCACAATTTGGGAAGCCCTGATCCAAAGTGTTTTTAAACATCATCATTTCTGAATATACAGTAACCGTTAAATATAAACGAACCAAATTTTAGTGCAAAGGGTAACTGAACATCAAAAATTATATTTCCAAGGTTGCCAAGTTTATAGTTCCTCTCTAGTTAGGGGAATTTTAAAATTTTAAATAAAATATCTTATTTCTTATTATTGTACTTAATTGCTTATATAAACTTTATTAAGACGTAATATTATCGTTTTTTAGATAATTGACCATATCTAGCCGTTTTTGTATTAATTTAAAAAAGACATATCTTCTAAATTAACAGAAGTAAAAAAACGATATCAGGACAGAATAAACTTGATGCAAGGAATTGCAAGAATGATCTTTATTGACTGAAAAACTCATAGTATAATTCGCGGAAAGTGATTGGCTAACTAAGTAAAATTTCTGTTAAGAAAATGGTCCCCAATTTCTAATTGCTATCGTGAAACCGCTAAATTCTCCGTAATTTATCGGGCCGTAAAAATAAAACAAATAGATATAAATTTATACCGATCCCGTTTTCCAGAGGTTTGCTTTACGACAGAAGTGGCCGACTGATTTACACCAGCATTGACAGTATTAAATTTATTTCCATTCCTTCTTTAAGTCGTCTTTTGTGAAGATGCACTACTGGTTTCATCGATATTATTAATTAACTTTAATAGCGCACCCTTTTTCCTGGTTGCTAAAATATCCACTGCATGTAGGTCACATTAAATTTTTTAAATAAAGGCTTCTTAAGTTGGTATTTTAAATTTTGTGAACGAGTTTTAAATTAAAAACGGTAATTGTGTACTATTCAGAAACCACGCCGCTTTTGATTATTTTTGGCATACGAAGGTTTTTGGGGTGCTGATTATAAATCTGAAAGAATTTTTAGTTGGCAACGTTTTGCTTTCAAGGTATTCATCATCAATCTTGAATAGAAAACTAACCTGAATTCACCCATCAGTCCGCCTTCTTTGCACGTAATTTTAAGCTTTCTCTTTCATTGGGACTCAATATTTTATTTCTACTTCTTAAAAACCCATTTTTCTACTTAGTTTACCCTTTTTTCCAAAAATTGGAAAGCTTTACTTTCAAACATTTTAATCAGAATAGCCATGGCTTCACTTTACATTTTTATGGAAAAATGGGGTAAAATAAATGGAAAATGGGTTTTTAAGAGATAGAAATGAAATATTGAGTACCAATTCAGCTTAAACAAGGCTTTAAATCAAGAATTATTTGCAAAAGAAGGGGAATATAGTGAAATAACGCAAGTTTTATGATGAATATCATGAAAACGAAAAATTGATTGCCGACTAAAAATACGATGAGCCAAAAATAGGTTTGCTCCTAAAGTGCGGTTTATTTAACGTTGTGAGTCTAAATTAAAAAGATTTTTTGTATCAAAAGATGTTTTCAATGGGGAAGGAACAGCCTGAATTGCTTTTTGCATCGCCTTCTAGATATGAGGTAAGAATTGTACTTACGGCTCTAGTACAATTCTAAATATCTAGAAGGTGGTGCTGCTGATATTACTAAGTGTATAAATTATCAAATCAAAGCAGTAAGATACTCTCTACTCAGTAGCAAACTGGATCAGGGATGAATAACGGGTCATTTAACTGTGTTATTGTTTTTTTGCAAAAAAAAGAGGAATTGGTTAACTTCCATCTCTGCTAGAAAAATTGGCAACACCGTATTTTAATTACTGTTTATATTAGTAATAAAGAAATATGTGTATTTGGTTGAAAAATTATTTTTTTTATAATTTATTATTTGGTTCTTTGGTTAGGGCTGATTTCGTTTAGGTTCTTTAGTAAAAAGAGGTGCGCGTAAGCGCGCTTGCTTTATGTTAAAATCTAGGAATTCAACGTTACTAAAAAAATTTATTTTTGTTAAGATTATAAATAAATTTTGTCATAAACACAACTAAGTATCGTGTCTATAATTTTTTTAAATTGAGGAGTGCTACTTTCAAAGCGTACAAATCTCCAATTTTAGATTGTTATATTATATTTTATAAAGTATAAACAAACAACCTAAACATTTAATGTAATTCTATCTAATTAAGCTAGGGCAGCAGGGGCCCTGGGGCAAAGTTATGGCACCTAAAATTTGAAGAGGAGAAAAAAAAGGTCCTTACCACTCTGTAATTCTTTTTCACTTTTTTCTTACTTTCGACATATTTGCGATGTTGCCAAATAACATTCAAATTTTACCTGCCTAATTGTTCGTATTTTTAGTTTATCTCATTTTCAAGGTTAGGATTAAAAATTTTCTATTTTTACAATTTCTTGTCTGCTTATAAATAAAAAGGTTAAAGTGCCGTCGAAAAATCACAATTTTTGTTTTTTACAAAAAAATACACAATATTTTATAACAGCGCGATTATATTATGATTAAGAACAAAAAGAAAATAACATGTAAGCCAAAATATTTTTTAAAATCATAAAAACAGCAGAAAACCCTATACGGCATAATTACAAATAAAAATATAAGGAAAAATTTTTATACAAATCTATGTGTGATACTAAGTACAGTAAGCCGGTTTATCTTTTTTACTCCGCTCTGCACAGCATCTCTCATCTCCCGTAAATTGTTTAAGTACTTAAAAATTATTTGAAAACTGCATATGATGACCGCCACTGCTGTTATATTCGGAACAGTGTCCAAAATCGGTAAGGGGGCGTCCATAAATTACATGAGGTGTTTTTATCATACTTTGAACCCCCTTCCCCTTGGTGAAATTAGGTGAGATTTTCTTTAACCTCTCCACCCCTATCTAATCTCACGTAAGATTTATGCTCGGATTTATGATTGGAATACAAAACTCTTAATTTCTTGAACCGAAATTGATTTTGTCCTCAAAAAATGTTTGAAGAGCAAAAAAAGGTCCTCCATCCAAAAAAGCAACAATACATCACATTTTTTCCTAAGGGGATGCCTGCCCCAAAATTTAATTATTTCCCGTTTCTACTCACACAAAAATTACGTGAGATTTTCACAGACCTCCCCTTACCCATCGTGAGATTTGGTGAGATTTTTCTCGACCCCCTCCTCCCTAAAAATGTCTTACGTAATTTACGTATTTCACGTTTTTACGTATTAAGTAAACATAAAAAAATAAACTAAAATACCAAAAAGTCGTTTATGCAACTGTCAACAACCTAAAACTTTAAAATAGTTTTAGCAGAACAGAACATTTTAAAGAAAAAAAAACAATAAGTATCTATAAGTACTTACTTTTAATTTTTATGTAATTAGCGCCAAAAATCCCCTTGTTTTTTATTAATAAAACGGTCGAAGAGATGAGCATATTATTATTACTAAACGCAGTATAAAACGAGTATGAAAATTACCAAAATATCAACTTTGTAATAATTGTTCAGGATGTTTTATGCGCCATGGGTAAGTATTAAACTGTTAAACATAACCTCAAAGCAAGAAAGTTATAACAATAAGATTTTTGGTTGTTTTAACCAGAACTAACAGGTATTTTTAAATTGTCCGCGAAATTAGTCCAGGTAATCACTCGGCTAATCGTATCTATCTAATTAATTCGTAGCTTAGAGTTTAAAAATATGCGCCTAGTAAGCAAAAAATTGAATAAGTAGGTATATTTATTTTCAGATACCTATTATTTAAGTCGTTTCAAAACTTTAAGTTATTATTTATTAAAATAAAGCGTCATCTCTTTAAATAATTCTTAAAAAACAGATAAGTTTGTAAAACAACATTCTGTCTTTTAATGGGAAAAAAAGGGGATATGGGGTTATAAACAAACCTTTCAACTTGCATAGGGCATTTTTCTTTTATACCTTACCTTAAACAAATTCTCAGACTTTGTGGGGCCCAACGGCGGAAGACAAATTAAAAGCTGAAAGTTAATCCAATAACAAAAGCCCACTTTGAGCACTGTCACTATCACTTCTATGACCTAAAATCAAACAAATCACTGACTGAAAAACAATTCCGGTCTTTGGCGTGACGTTTGCCGCGTATAAAAACGTAAATAGTCCGAAGAAAAAAACGCGTCTAGCAACCGTATCGAAAACAAAAACAGTCAAACAACAGCGAATAATCTGTGTAGAGCACTGATGAAGTCTGCTTAGAAAATTCCGTCATGTTTCGCGGCAAACATACAACCGACGCGTCGCGTCATACGGGCTGAGTCGCGGATGGCCGGGCGAGACCTCTCGAAATCAGTCGAAAAAGGACGAGCATGAAAAAACAGACACGCGGGAATTCTACCATTTACCTGTTGAATGTAGGTACCGTGCAATGGGATGGGCGAAGTAAGGGGAAAGGAGTACCGAATGAACCGCGAACTTTACAAAGGCGAAGAACGGAAAGTGCAAGCGAAGAAGTCAAGTCAGCAGGTTGTTGGTTGCGTTATATGATGACTAAGCTGCTTAACCATAATAATTGCCTTTTGGTAATATAATATTGAAGCCATTATTGGAGCAACTAAGTCACGAAACTTAATATTATTTGCTGTACATAAAATAGATGATAATAATTTTATTTATTAGAGAAAATCTTTTATCCTACAGCATGAAGGATGATAATTTAATTTTTAGGGGGGTAATGAGCCTTCTGGAGTATACATATAACCACCAAAAAAAATGGTCTTCAGGTATCATTTATGCTCTTAATATGTTACCTACCTTAGAAAACATGTGGTTTTCGTATGAAACTACCAAAAAGAAAAGAAAAAAAGGACTTTAGCAAAGCATCCGGGGGTGGGGGGAATTGCCCCCATTAAACTTCCCCCATTATTTACACCAATAAGCACATCTCAACTAAGTATTTCATTTATAAAAAGTTGATATTTTATTGAGTGCACTGTATTACATTATGTAGTAGGCGTGATCCAGACCGGACCATTACACACACTTATTTATCAATTCAGTGTGAACTTAATAGGAAACTAATGACCTTTTTTTGGTCTTCAAGTTTTTTTCCAAAATTTTTTATTTTTAACACTGCCCTGAAAGTCATCCTCCCGGTACCAATGTTTATTTAATCAAAAAAAATTAATTGATTATGAAGCGTGTCTACTTAATTTTGCAAAATATGGAAAACTTTTTCATTAATAATTTTACGAAAAAAAGTAATTCTTTATAAAAGTTCTGCATGGTCTAAAACCCAAAATGCAATTATCAGATATTAATTTATTCGCAGTGGTATACTAGGTATGTTGAAAAATATAAATTTGGCTCAAAGAGGAAACTACCTTTATTTTTTATAGTATCGAAAAATTTTATAAAGAAAAGATGTTTAGGATTGAAAACACCATTGAAATATAACATATTCATTAAAAAAAAGTATATTTATTAACTTTTGATGCGTTAACGGTGAAAATTTAAGTTTGTACATTAGTTCTTATTATTTTAAAATGTCATTTGAAAAGAAAGCTTAATAACTACCAAAAGAGCGAAAAGTCATAGAAATGTTCGGTATCGTTATCACAGAAAAAATGTTAAAAAATGGTTTTTTCCTATCAAATTTGGTTATTTAAAAGCTATTCTTAATCCTAAACATCTTTTCTTTATAGTAGTTTTCGACATATGAAAAATATAAGTACTTTTTTCTTGAGCAAAATTTATATTTTTTGACCGACCTTGTACACGACTGCAAAAATTAATATATAATGATGCAACTTTTTTCGTTAAATGAAGAATAAGAAAGTTTTTCATATGATGCAAAATTAAGTAGACACGCTGTATTATTTGGGTTCCTTTGCAGCCAAATAATGTTTTGCTTTTATTATCGAAATTTTACCCAATCCATTTTTAGGCAGAATAAGACCACTTTTCTTCCTTGTCTTTTAAATAACTCATTGTAATTGGCTGTATATTTTTTAAACTAATTTAAAGCTACTACCAATTGCAAAACACGCGTTTGAAAAGTAATAATAAGACTATGTTATAGTCGTTAAGAACATCCCCATTTGGAAACTTTTTACAGGTGATTTCTTTTTATATTAAAAAAAAGTTTCCGTACACATAGTATGTCCAGACTGAATTTCGAAGATACAGAATTTTTTAAATATCTTAAAAACCATTTCACCGATTTAAATGAAATTTAATCCGCTTATTTAATGTAAGAAGGCGCACGTAAAGCTTTACCTAAATTAAGAATATTGGGCTCAGTGGCGTCTTAGTGGTCGGTCATTTTAAAATTCAGTACACAAATCGAGCTTTGCAGATTATAAAATTTTAAGACAAAAGTACTTTTTTAAATATCGCCAGAGGGCACTTTACCTAAAACTTAAAATTTATTTATATCATACCTTTTTTATTTTGACAGATATCGCAAAGCTGGGGACGCCATATTATAGAAAATCAAAAACTTAAAAAATAAGGTACTTAGAACCGCAAAAATATATATTGCTATTAGTTATAACGAAATTTAAACCGTTCGATGTTACTGCTAAAATTTTGTTTAATTCCAGTAAGCATATTCGGGAATTAGCTCATAGGAAAAAATATTGGTAACTTTAAATTACATATTACATTTAAGTTAGGTATTGCATAAAAATGTAAAACATATTTTATTGGGTCCTGGCTTCGCCGGGCCCCTTGAATCGTCCGGGCCACGGGGTAGTCACCCCATAAAATACCTTTATTTTAAGCAGCTAAATTAATTTTATATTTTTATCATGTATATTAATCAACGATTTAAGCCAGATACAACTTTTGTATAATCCTTGACTATCCCATACGAACTTAAAAGAAAAAAATTAAATTTTACCAATTATATTAAATATTTATTTAAATAAACGATCAGAAATTACGTCATAAAATTCCCAGAAGAATCTTTTCTATCAAATAAAACGAGCCACCACAAGTTTACCTTGTAGATTATCACTTGCTAATAATTTAATTACTAGAAATCAGACACTATTTTTGGTTTATTTTATATTCTCATACATACGGTGTGTCCTAAATTTTTAATGTAATTTTATTGCATAAAATAATATTTACTGGTTTTAGATATTACTTTAAGATTAGTTATTAGCAAATAAAAGGTATTTTTTTCGACATAAATTTCTCTTTGCAGGAAAATGATAACGATGTCGATGTTTATGAGATGGTTTGAAAATAACCAACTTACATTAAGGCTGCGGTTACATTGGATAAGAATTTGTACGAAAATTGATTCTGACGAATTCGTACAAATCAATTACAAATTTAAGATGAGTGTGTGGTAACACTGGATTAGTTTATTAACAGTACAACCATAATATGAATATGGAGTATATATCGGAGCAGAGTTGTATATTTTTGAAACTTCACCATAAGTGAAATATTTTCTACTAAAAAAAAATAGAAGAAAATGGGTTGACAACTATGTTTTATCTAGAAATTTTTCTTGTTTAACTCTCTGTTATGATAATGTTTGCTTTTTTGATCCCATAAAGATCTTTTTCGTGTACTAAAGTTATTAGTATATCGCAATCCATCATGTTCTCCTTAAAACCTCAAAATATAATTAACAAAATGCAAGTTATTCGTACAAATACCTATCAAAAAAACAAAATATTTTAATTGTATTCAAAACACGGACGAACTCGTACGAATTCGTAACGATTGATCGTAAGCAATTAAGCGTATCCTTTCCTCCCTTAACACCAAGAAATCGTCTGGGCTGGATAGCATACCAGCAATCGTTTTAAAAAAATGTGCTCCAGAACTTGCACCAATCTTAACTCGGCTCTTTCGAATTTCTTACGACACAGGTATCTTTCCGGAGAGCTGGAAAGATGCACGTGTTCAACCTATTCCCAAGAAAGGATCTAAATCGCTTCCATCTAACTATAGACCAATTTCAATTCTCTCAGTTCTTTGGCAGGCAGGCAGTATGGATTTCGCCACAAAAGATCTACAGCAGATCTTCCTTCCTTCGTGTCACACTGTTGGAATAAGTCTCTTGAGTTTCTAGGTGAGTCCCAGATCGTTGCTCTTGATATATCCAAAGCTTTTGACCAGGTCTGGCATGCCGCACTTCTTAATAAACTTCCCTCCTATGGTCTTTCACCTAAACTCTGTACTTGGCTCTCTAGTTATCTATCTGATCGACGTATATCAGTTATTGTGGACGGCCATTCTTCAAGCTTTCACCAAGTAAATGCTGGAGTCCCTCAGGGCTCAGTTCTGGCACCAACATTGTTTCTTCTTCACATCAACGACCTTCTCTCGTCCACAACTAATTCCATTCATAGTTTCGCCGACGATAGTACCCTTCACTCCAGTTTTCAGGTTCCTAAACCCATCACTAAACCTGACTTGGAAAACAAACGCAGAGCGATGCAGATATCTCTTTCGCAGGATCTTAATCTAATATTGGATTGGGGCGCCAAAAATCTCGTCCATTTGAATGCATCCAAAACACAGTCATGTTCCTTGTCGCGAAAAGAGTCATCAAATACTCATCCTCTACTTATGAGCGGCCAAGTTTTACAGAGCAAAGACACCTTCAATCTCGTGGGCGTCACATTTGAAAGTAACCTTAACTGGCATAAACACATTGTATCTATACCCAAGGCAGCATCAAAAAAGCTTGGATTTCTCTTTCGAGCCAAAAAGTATTTTTCCGCTTCTAATTTATACACTATATATGTGTCCCAAATCCGACCTCCCTTGGAATATTGTTCCGATATCTAGGGCATGGCGTCCCCAACAACCCTGAGCATTCTTGATTCTATTCAAAGAAGAGCTATTCGTCTCATTAATGATCCTTCACTTACAGAAAGGCTTTCCTCTCTTGCCCATCGTCGGGCTGTGGGGGATTTATCGCTTTTTAATAGGTACTTCCATGGCTTCTGCTCTGAAGAATTGTCCAGTATAGTTCCTCCACTCACGGTTCCCAACAGAGAAACTCGTGGTTCCGCGCGTATGCATCCCTATACGGTCCAACTGGACAAGCCCTGAACTTCTCACTTTGTTCGTTCTTTTATCCCTAGAGTTTCTAGATGTGGAACCTGCTGCCCGCGGAGGTCTTTCCTTCCCTCCCAAATCTTCAGATATTTAAGTCCCGTGTCAACAAACTCCCTCTTACCTCGCTTAAGACACCCACACGGTACGTTAGTATTTAGGCTTTTAGCCTTCGTGGTTTATCCAAAGATAAAAAAATAATACCCACAAGCATGTTAGCAAATCAATTTGTTCGCTTCGGAGGATTTCTTACGAGTTCGTGCGAACAATTTTTCGTACGAATTCTTATCCAATGTAACCGCCGCCTAAGTTTTAATTAACAATTTCGTATAAGCAAATCTTAAACGGACCACAAAACATCATTACGCTTTTTAATTATCACGAGCAGATGTTTTGAGAATCAAGTATCAAAATGTTAAGAGTGGGCGCCTATTTTGACACTTTAAGGCCTATGAACAAAAAGAGTATAGTTAGAGAGCCAGTGTAAGGCTACCTGTATGTATTTGACCAGACCTGAGATTTTGTGCAGTGAAGGTCCTATACCTACCATACATGAAATGGGGGTTCCCTAAGCCCAAGTTGGTGGCTTTTTCAAGATACGGGGTGTTAAAATTTTAAGGAAAAAAAATGCCAGGTATGTCCACAAAACATGGTACACATCTTTTAACCATTACGTTACGATTTTTGCTGTAAAAGTAAAAAAGGATATCAGTGGCGTTCGAACAAGATTTGTATTAAATTATTTTCAAGAAAAAAATAGTACGCCACTGCTTTTTCTTTAAATCAATTTTTTTGAATAATCATTTACTTTGGAGTTAATTTGGTCTCTTAATATTTTTCCGTACGACAAACGGTTTTCGTTTAAAAAATAAAAACCATTTTAATGCATGGCATCTGACAATTTTACTCTAAAATAATTATTTTTATGTTTAAATTTTAAAATTCATAGCGTCGTTATTAATGAATTTAAAGCAAACAATTTTTTATATTGTATTAGTATGATCATGTTGTATAAAAAAATAAAAATCAATGTTATACAGGGTGTGTCGAAATTTTTCGATTTTTTTTTACTTTTATTATTTTTTTTTAAATTATTTTGCTTTTGTTGTTTAAGTTGACATGGAAAATTCAGTCAAAAAATTTTTTAAAAAATCGAAAATAAAAAAACTTTTTTCAGACACCCTATACATTTTTGAAAATTCTCTGGATAGTCCTAACAACACACCCCTCTATCTAAAATTTTAACTTTCCAACTTTGAACATGGAATTTTGGTGAATTTTTAAATTTTTGAGAGAAGAGTTCATACAGGGTACAGGTCGCAGTCTCGACATATGTAATTTTTTTTACAGGTTGTTTTACCCTTTCGAAATCTGGTGCCGGTTATATTTTTCGACCATCAATTTATTTTTCCTTCTAAATGAAAAAAACACCTACGCGTATGAGGAGCGATCAATAAAAATTTTTTGAAGAATGTCACCCCAGTTTTTTTATTCTCTACACGAATTTGACCGACGTTTGCCAAAAATGTAATAATAAACTAATTCTATCATTTTGAAGGAAAAATAAATTGCTGATCGAAAAATATAACTGGCGCAAATTTCCGGAAGGGGTAAAACACTCTATAACTTTTTTTAACTTAAGTTAAAAACTGTTACCTGTAAGGCTGTACGAACTCTCAAAAAATTCACCAAAATTACAGTTATTAAAACAGAGGTTTTAAATTTTGAACTTAATTAAGGGTTTTAAGACAAGGTCTTTCTTGTGTTTTATTTTGAATATATAGGGTAATCAAAAACATTTTTTATTTTCCAATTTTTTTTTATTTTTATCATTTTTAATTCCATTGGTGTGACAAAATTTTTGCTTCTAAAATGGCGGCTAAGCGTGACTTAATGTTTTTTTTACAAAAATAAAAATAAGTATACTACAAGGTAGAAAATAAAAAAGGTGGTGACCGTAAAAAAATTTCGTTTGCTCGCTACTCAGATGCTTAGGTGTTTTTTTCATTTGGAAGGGAAAAATATAACTTGCACCAGATTTCAAAAGGTAAAAAATATTAAAAAAGCCACATATGTCAAAACTGTGACCTGTTCTCTTAAAAATTCAAAGATTCAGTTAGAAGATTGAAATTTTAGATGACAGGGTTTGTGTTAGGGGGACTATTCAGAGGATTTTCCATGTCAACTTTACCAAAAAAGCATAATAACTTAAAGTAATAATAAAAGAAAAACATTCGACACCTCTGTATAAGTTTGATTTTTTAACTTTTTATACAACATGATCATACTTATACAGTATTTAAATTTTTTTACTCCAAACTAACTCCAAAGCAAATGATTACTCAAAAACTAATATTAATTCGAAGAAAAACGGTGGCGTACTATTATTATCTTGAAAAAAATCAATACAAATCTTGTTCGAACGCCACTGGTTTTTTAAATCTTTTACAGCAAAAAATGTAACGTAATGGTTAAAGGATGTGTACCAAATTTTGTGAAGTCATACCTGGAGTGGTAAGAAAGTTATGATAAAAAAGGCATTTTTTTCTTAAAACTTTAACACCCTGTATATGGAAAAAGCCATTAACTTGGGCTTAGTGAATCTCCATTTCATCTATAGTAGGTATATGTAGAGCTTCACTGCACAAAATCTCAGGTCTGGTCAAATACATACAGGTATTACACTGGCTCTCTAGCTAGTAGTGTAAAGTGTATATCTAGAATAAAAAAGAATCTCTGATTTAATTGGTATGGGACCTCCAAACAGTAGCGTAGCTAGGCGTAGGTGGTCGCCTACGGCCTCGCGCCTGGGGGCTTTGCGACAAGGTGAAGGTATGAAATGTGACATAGGGAAAAACATCGAAATAACAGGCTGCGGACTTTTTTTATGCCCTTATTTGTAATCTGTCATGAAATGGACCTCGCATAACTGTATTATGTATGAAATAACATGGTAAAGACAGACAGGATAGTGTTTAAAGGAGTAAGAACCATATTTTGTTTTTTGGTCCTTTAGTTTTTTCCGAGGACCAAAGGGACCTACAGCCAAAGGCCTCGCAGGAAAGGTAAAGACTTTTATTTTCTTAAATTTTGTGTCCCGAAAGGGGCGTTGCGGTATGACTTCGCCTTCGCCTGATTTTGGTCACGCAACGCCACTGCCTTCAAATTGCCCATATCCCCTAAAGTGAAAAAAATATCTTTTTTAATGCAGTTTAAAAATTCTATAAGACAACAACATCTCTTTATGACCATATTATTTTTTTTTAATTTGTTTCATACTTTAGCCGTAAATAGGCTCCATAGTGTCAAAATAAGTCCAGTTTTGACATCATGACGACTGATATCTCAAAAACTATGCATAGCCGGGTTTCGGGCCCATTGTTAATTTTAATTCAAAATCGTGAAATATTTTCAAACCAAATTAGCTAATTTTATTTTTTTGTTCTATTAGTTATATCTTGTTAATTTTTTAATTTGCAGTATCGTTTCGCATACCGCAAAAAATAAGCGCTTTATAACAAATTTAATAACATACATAAACTTGAAAAAGTGTTTACCTATGTAATTATGAAAGTAGTACCACTTATCTAGGTATGTTTTTTACGTTAACAGTTTAATTTTATCACATATAATTTGTTAACATATTTTAAATCCTATTTTTAAAAGTAATAATTGTCACGTGGATATTTTGGATAAATACGATGAAAGAATCTTTTAAATTATCAGTTATAAAAAATCTAATGGTTACATCAACAACATCCGTTTATAAAAAAAAGGACCAGAGATAAAGCAAACCTGACCAAAGATTCGTGTTCAGGACGTAACACCAAAAAAAGGTTATCGCATGGTGAAAAGAATCTTCAGAGAACTTAAAAAACACATTATTGTCTGCAACTAACACAATTTTGTCTACTTTATAATATCAAAACGTATCTTAAAAACTAAAGACTAACCAAGCCCTAAAGGTGTGTAATATAGATTTGTAAAATTACATATCGAGGGTCACACCGCCAGTGTCGTATTATCCATTAGGCTAACTAGGCTACAGCCTGGGGCGCCATGAAAAAAATAGGCTCTAGACAGGGGAGTAATAGGCGCTACACAGGGGTTTTGGAAGTTGGGAATGACCTTTTTTTTCTGGTCATCATATTTTATTTTAGGTGGTGAAGTAAGGCGCGTTGCAACTGGCGCAACGGAGGTAGGAACCTTTTTTTGTGCTTCGGGAATTCTAGCCTAGGACGCCTCATACAGTTAATACGGCCCTGCACACCGCAGTGCCTTGTAAGTCGCAAAATATAAATTTTAGAGGACAGGCAAAAAACTGCTTAATTAGGTAAAAGAAGGTGTAATTTATAAATTAATACCTTGCAAGTACAAATAGATTTTATTATTTAAAAATAGGGTTTTATAAAACGTATATTCAATTCGTTTGGGACAATCTGTATGTCCATCAGATAAAAAAATCCTTGCTGCTGAATTTAAATTCGCAAAAAAAAATATTTAGTAAAAATATTCCAATTTAAAAACAAAATGCAATCGACCATATTCGATTTGCTAAATACCCGACACCGAACGGAGGACTTCACTGCATTTTTTCTACACTTGTTAAAAATTTTAACTTTCCTAATCAGAGAAATCCATATATGTTTTTTTACTTTTAAACATTGCATGTTGCATCATTATTCGTATCGGTAAATTGTTTTATGGACATGCTAAGCGGCAATAAAAAGTTTGGTTGATGTGATGCGGAAAATAACCATTTACTACTGCGACACATGTTATAGTCCTCTAAACAAAGAAAAAGATTTAAATCGCTTATTCAAGACATGCATACTATTTGCATATTATGTATATTACTGTCAAATAAATCTTTCATATACTTTGGGTTATTGCGTAAGACCGTCTTAAGCCAGCTACAGACGACAGCAAGGCTTGGCCAATGTTCGCTCGTTCCAACGTTGGCGCATCGTGTGTATAAAAGCTTACATATAGCAAAGCAAAGCCAACGTTGACGCCAGCTATGGTTCGCGTAGGGAGCGGTATTTTCGATACACATCAAAGGGACTTGTGGAAAGTCGCCAGTGGGCTTGATCGTCACATGGACCCAATATTTTACAGTACCAAAAAACCATTAAAAAACATTTTTAGACAGAAAAGGCAAAGGAATAACTTATCAGGACGTCATCGTCAGCATAAAAGTCAGCAATTAGAAATAACTTAAAATTCTTAAAAAGTAAAACATTATTTGTCTGAAAATTAAATTATTACAAGTAAAAATAAAAATATATAAAAAATTATTTAAAAAATATATAATAAGAAAAAAAAGTTAGTTTCCTTATACGGAATTTGAACTCGGTACCTGTGACTTACTTGTCACTACACTCGTAAACCTGTAGCTATGGGACAACTTAAAATACGTTTTATTAATGTGGATAACATGATTAAATAAATAAGCCGTGTTTATAAATTATTTATCTTGTACCTTTTTTCTTTTTTGTGAATTTTAAAGTTTTTTCCACCCTCAGTGAAAGATTTTTTTTTCGTCAGTGTCGTTCATGAGAGATTTTTTTAATCTATCACAAAGGCTTATGCCTAAATACCAGCGATGTTTAACCCATTTTTTGTCGTGTTCCGTCAACGCTATCCAAGCACTAAAACATGCAGTATTTTTGCATTTCACAGCACCTTTTTTAGACAACGCGGTAGTGCCACCACGGACGTTATTTTTGATAACTGCTACCTAAGAATGGCAGAATACTATATATTGGTTTGCCATTGCCAACTGTGAGGTGCCGAGCAAATAAAAATCCGATGTCCGATTCCGAGATTTGAACCCGGATCGCTGCGGTGAGAGGCTGGCACGTTAGCCCCTGCACCACGCTCCTCACATGCATGCAAATATCTTTTAAGAAAAAATTTCAAATTTTGTTTAGTTTTAAACAAATTTGGTCTCTTGACTTTTTAATTCGATGCATGATTTTTGGTAAAAACATTAATGTATTGGCCAATCTTTTGCGTGGAAAATAATTTTGATTTAAATAATATAAAAAAGTGTTATTACTTACTGTAAAGTTAGATATTAGCAATATTAAATGACCATGACAAGAAATGTTTTGTATTTATTTACTCGAAAACTGTATATTAATTAAGAGATTATTATTAATTTATGGAAAATATTAACCATGGAGAAATATAGAATCAAATATAAGAAATTTGCAGTTATGGTTGTATTGAACTGGATGTCAATTAGAATAAAGTTAGCCACCGAGATTTCGAAAGAATGGTATAAATTTTACTTCTATTAGTTTGTTTACTGATAATTTCTCGAAAGAACTCAAAAGGGCATGTCGCCTAAACCAAAGTATACCTACTCTATATCTTTTTGAAAACGTTTCAAATTAGAATCTAATAAAAGACACATTGTAATAATGGCTTTGTTCCTAACTTTGCAACTGAAAATTAACCGTAAAAGTGGTAATAGAAGTTGTTTAAAAGGGCAACAAAATAGTTTTTACTATTTAATTAGTCGCAGGCAGCCATTTTATTACAATGCCTGCTCGGTTCGACAGAGAACATAAATTCAACAGCCGTTTTTATTATGCCCGTACAAAAGCACGCAAGCAAACAGAGTGTTCGCCCTTTTAGAGGCAACCGGTAAACAATGCGGGTTATTTAATAATTTATCAGTGAATTCTGCGCTATTGATTTTCGGCTTTCTGTTGCCTTTGAAAGGTATGCGGGCATAATATTAAATAACTATATTATCCATTATTGCGTACAATATTTACAATTAATTATTATATTTCTTTTAATTTAAATAGATACAAAAATAAACTAAAAGCACTTTTAAAAAGAGAAATTTACAAAAATCAATAGCGCAGCCAGGATTGCATTTTAGGGAGGGTTTTGATAGAAAAAAACAGATTTAAAGCAAAACAAAACAATATTTAAAAACCCTATACATTTAACTATGAATATTATAACCTAACTAATACATTTGCGTCAGGCATAAAAAACAATGAGGGGTTTTAACCCAAAACTTCGTGTGGCTTCGCCACTGATCGAAACTATGGTTCGTGATCCTCTATGGATCTCGTATAAACCGCGTACAACTACAAGGTGTCCTCATTCCAAGGAGATAAGTTTTAAATAAGGACCGCCTAATCTTTTATATTTGTCTGAAAATATACGTTATGTTTGTGACGTCACCTTTTTGCAATAATATTTTTTTTATTTGACAAAATAAACCGATACTTGCATAAAATAAAATAAAATAAAAACATAAAAGAATAGTAGCTTACCCTTAATAACTATTTAAACGTAAGTTCCCCTTAAAAAGTATCCAAGGGTCAGTGACCCCTGTTCAAAGCTTTAAAATTATCTGTAACCACACTACTAATAACTACCTAATTTAACTATAAACAGTATCTAATAACTAAACATACTATATGAAAGTCCAATAACTAGAAAGTAAAAAATAACACCAAAACCCCAAAAAAAGCTTTCAATACGATTGTAAACCAATAATTAGGGAAGGATTACGTCACAAAATTTAGCGAACATTAGCTTAAATTAAATTGAGTGCTCCTTATTAAAAAGTTTTTTTCCCTGTCCTTATTTAACAAAATAAATCTACTTCTAAGCAGGCAACCCTTACAATGTATTCACTCATTGCGGTTGCCTGCATCAGATTGCATCAAATTGACTTTCGCTTTCGCAGCCATGTGTCTTTGGCGAAGGCGCAAGGTCTTATTGTAAAATATACGCATTGAATAAACTTGTTTTGCTTGTAAATTAAGTTAGGTTATATTAACGTGTACTAACCAGAACTAACAATGTGTTCAACTGTGCAAGAAATATTAAGTCCGTTTTACAGTCGGCAAGTTCTTTCTGCAAGTTTATTGCAGATTCGTTTTACAGTCGGCAATTCGCTTTTAATATTGCAAAAATAGGGCAAGGTACCAACGTGTAAAAATGTGAAAATAAAGTTAGAACCTAACCCAGCTATTGACCAGTATTTTTAATAGCTGTTAAAAATGAAAAAAATCGAACGAAAAAGAGCCACCGCGGCTACAATTTACCTCAATATTGCTGCTGCTACCCTTCTGGGGGATGAAAATTCAAGAAAAAAAGCAAGAAGGTGGCTGTCACTCAACTAGTAACAAATAATAGAAAATAGATGTCGTAGCTTGTATCTTTTGTGACGTAGGCACGCTTCAACCACGTTTTAAATAATTTCGCGGGCATTTCCACAAAAATGCCAATTTTGGCATTATTACAAAAATCTTGCAATTTCCGGGAAAATTTGAAGAAAAAAATAAAATCTAGTCTATCTACACCGAAAATTTGCTACCTTAGGTGTACAAGGATAAGGTCATATTTAAAGATATTCAGTAATCCCCTAATTTTATAATTAAGAGAAAGCTACTTAACATGCATGTATTTTATTTTTAAAGAAGAGACACTGGTCGTCGCAAAAAGGATAAGTACTCTATGAAATAAATGTTTAATTTTTTATCTTGCGTTTTTTGTCACGATATTTATTAAATAACAATAAACCAAAGAAGCTTATTTTAATTACCTCATATTGCAATATTAAAAGCTGTCGGCTAATCTAGCTGAGACACTATACCTGAAACAATAGAAAATTAATTAATTTTAAAAACAAAGAGGTTTTGGCTGGGACATCCACACAGTGGTTTAATATTTCATAGAATAGACATTTCGTTAGGTAAATAAATATTTAGTAAATTAAAAATTTAATTTGAGTAAGATGTTATGATAAGGCTCCATGTATACTTTTTTCTTTATCCTGTAATGACTCTTTGGCATCTCTAAAATTATACAAAGTTATTTTTAAGTTCATATTTTTCTTTTAACACTTTATAAAATGCAAGAAAGTAAGACAATTTTTCCAATAAAATCATGTGCGAAAATACTTTCTTTCCGAGATATAGGGTGTTAAAGTTTTAAGAAAAAAATCATTTTTTATCCTAACATTATTACCACTTCAGATATTTGCACAAAATTTGGTACACTTTTTTGACCATTACATTACATTTTTTAGTGTAGAAGTTTTTAAAAAAATTACCAGTAACGCTTTAAACAATATTTGTATTTAATATTTTTAAAGAAAAAAATAGTGCGCCATTGCTCTTTCTTCGAATCAATATTATTTTTTAAATACTCATTTAATTTGGGGTTAATTTGGTCATTTGATATTTTTTCGTACGGCAACCGGTTTTCGTTTAAAAAAATAAAAGCCATTTTTATGCATGGCAAAATCGATAGAACCTCTTTGCCCAATTATTCAGCATTAGAATGCGCAACTTAGCCTTTATTTAACCAACTCTCTATCTCTTATATTTACCGAGATAGCAATGCTCCCACTGCATCCACCCATAATAAAACAAAATTTGCTCTTTTAGATTTTTTTTGTTGCATAAACTAAATGGTCAATTTATTTCTTTAAAAAATTAGTTGTACCGCAACCATCTGTAAAACATTTATTACATATGGACTAATCGGCCTTATGGCACTCAACTGGTGAAGTATCTCTCACAAGGTCAATATTGTTATAGCAATATTATTGACCCATTATATTATAAAATTCGCTAATAGGCACTCCAAAAATACAAATACAATACAGGGTGTCCCACCGGGAACTCTTGCGATCGATTTCTCGATAATTAGGCCTTGGAAAATTTTTAAAATTTGGGAACATTATAAAGCCTAGTGACAGACATATATGTCATATTATGACTTAAATATTTTGACCGTTCTACCACCTCCGGTTATACCGACAGTTTGATGTAAACATCTTTATTTTAAATTGAACACCCTATATATTGTTTATTTTTTAGATTCTGCGTAAAATTCTAAACATATTTTATAAATATTGTGTTCTATACCTAACCGTTTTCGTCAAAAATAACGTTTGCAAGCTATAACATAAACATCAATTTTTTTCTAAACAGAAGCTTTTAATACAAACTGAGGTTGCGTTCCTCGTAGTAAAAAAACTACTTTTGACTTTTTTTTACAATTAATATGTACAGAGGAGTCATAACTTAACCTTAAAAATATATATTTTTTTAATGTAAACACCTAACTTTTTTATCTTATCCTATTAGGCATTTAACAGGGTAAGTTTGTACAAGATTTTCTATTTTAAATTGAGTTTTCAAAATATTAACCATTTAATATTTATATTTTCTAACAATGCTTTTAAGTACGGAGTAGGTACGGTGTAGTTGGCCATTTTACTGTCAGGGCCAACAAGAAGCCAAACTAAGCCTATACTTAAAAGCATTGTTAGACTAGAGAATTAATATTAAATTGTAAATATTTTGGAAAACTTAAATTTATTAGAATAGGCATCCCTATACAAACGTGCTCTTATATGTAATGTTTATTTGGATAAGGTCATAAAAGATAGGGGTTTTCATTTTAAAATAATGACTTTTAAGGTTTTTGTCAATATTTTTCACTACTTACTACTATATCTTTTTGAGTCATCCAACCATAAATAAACCAAACCAAAACATAAATATTAGTATACAGGGCCGTTCCTGGCGGAGGTGCAGCAGGTGCCCTTGCACGGGGTGGCATAAATTAGGGGCGGCATTTCGGGAAATAAAGGGCTTATTTGCGGCATTTCGGCATAGAAAGCCTTTTTTGTAAATTTCTGAACCAGTGGGGGCGGCATTGAATAAGTGGGGAAATTTTTTTTGCTCTTCAAAAATTCTTGAACCTGTGGAGGGCGGCATTTTTTCTTCCTGCCTGGGGTGACACAAAACCCATGCCATGAACATAGCTTGTATTGTAAAATGCATTTAATAAAAGTTTTGGTAATAACAACACCCAGACCAAAAGAATGGATTTTGTTTTGTGTCTTATCCGTAACAGTAATATCCACAGGGTGAGCCAAAATAAACTTGCACACTTCTTAAGTAACATTTACTATTATTTGTTGCGCATATCTTTTTATTTTTAAAGGGGTAGTGGGTAAATGTGTTCTCTTTAGGGTTTGCCAATTTTGGTCAAACAGATTTAGACAGGACCGGACTTACGTGGACTTTTTTCCGAAATACTGTATTTAACCTCGTTGCAAAAGAAATCAGATTTAGCTACAATTGAGGTAATACGTTTTTCTTGTAGAAAACTATGAAAAATGTTTCAATAAATAATAATAAACAAATAAAAATAAAAGCAAATATGTCAATAATTTTAGGATTCAGGATGATTATTCTTGATAAATGATGCGCCCCAAAAGCATGCATTTCTCTCAGCTTTAACAGGGAACTTTATTTTAGTGAGCTTTGAAAATCGAAAATGTGAGGTTACCATGGTTCCTAAGTTGGATGCTGAAACAACTTAAGAAACAAATAATTATAATTAAACGTATTAGCCCTATTGTAGATAAATTCAATTTCTTTTTGCAACAAAGTTAAATGCATAATTTTGAAAAAGTCCCGTAAGTCCGGTCCTGACTACTGACTATTCAACAAAAATTGACAAACCTAGAGAAAACATATCTACCTATAAGTCCTGTAGAAATAAAAAAAATAGGTGCAACAAATAAAAAGTTATCATTACTTAAAAAAATGCAAGTTTAATTTGGCCTACACTGCATATAGTATTTTTAACTGTAGAACTTTCAACATAATACACACACATAGGACTTACTTTACTAACAAACATTGGCCTATGTGAATTTCGATAAAGAATTAATAGATGTAAATTAATTAGCATTTTTTTAAATACTACTTTACTATATAAATCAGGTTTGTCGACCACTGTTTCAGACTATACATTATAAAAGATTTTTCGTCATTTAAAGAAGAAAGAAGTTATAGTATAACACCGTATGGTGCAAATTTTAATAAATCTCGGGAAAGAACAATATACCTGCAATATGACCAGCATGGTGTCGAGATGATAAAAATTTACACAAAAGAGACATTCTTTTTACCTCTAAAATAATTTACGGATATGCCTAGTTAGAAATAATACTGCAACAAATTTATATTTAAAGAACTGCTACTTTAAATTTTAAAATTAGTCGTTGGAAATATTTACCACAAGAAGTATATTCACACAACAGACCAAATTAATTACATAATACAGAGTGGTCAAAAAGTTTAAAACAAATGGAATTTTTTACTTGGTATTAAGATATCAAAAAATGTTCGATAATTATCAGGCAATCTGGTTAAATTTTATTTATTTCACAGATATTTAAACAATACGTTTTTGTTACTAGGAATTATTTTAATACCACTTGTAAAACTTAAAAAATACATATGTGATGCTTAACTTGTTTTAATGCCCTGTATTCAATAGCAAATGTTAATATGGGGCTTTTTTAATAATAGTAGAGGAACCCTCGATGCTAAATGGAAATTTATTCGAGCGTCAAAGAGACCTACTGGGTTGCCAAGCTTAGATGATAAAAAGAAAAATATGTTATATAATTTCTACATTTTCATCCGTAGGGGAAGCGGCTATAAATTTTAAAATATGTAAAAAAATACTGTTATTATTTCGGCTTGTGAAAATCGTTTGGACCGTATCGTTATTTATTATTCGTTATCCTTTAATAATTTTTTCAATTTAAAAAAAATAACCACTCTCGAAACTGTCTAATGATTTTCTTGTAGCTCTCTATTTCCTTTACGTCACTCGTAAATTCACAGATTGGTGGAATATCCACTGTTTAGCTCGTTAATAGAAAATTATGGCAAGTTGCCTTATTAAGCTCGGGTATTATTAATACCTGGCCCTATTTAAATAGTGCTTGTACCCATAATTTAGAGTTATTGCAAATCATGTTGACAGTACCATTAACCTAAAAAAAAGGAGAAACAAATTTTAGTAGACTTTATTGTTATGAGTTGTAGGGTTTTGTTTAACACAATTACAGATATAAATTTGAAAAGCAAGGTTTTAAGTATTTTTACTTCTAAAAACTTTTCGATTTTGTGATACGGAGACGTTTGGTTAGACGAACAGCTCCGATGTTAAAATAAGGCCAAAATAAGGCACGACCTAAAACCGACATAAGTAAAGCCAGGCACTATACTTAATAAGGAAGTCCTTATCCTACCATGCATCTGCGCAAGCTCAGATGTCAAAATAGGCCGTTATTATTAGTGCCTGACCTTATTTCACTGTGCAATAATATCTCTATTTACTCACCCTATCTTATTCTGACGCGCTTGACAATTTCTGATAAATATATATTTTTGTTTTTTATGATCGGCCCTGTATATGGGGCTTATATTTGGTGGAGGCACTTAATCGGGTACAAGGTATCCTCCAGTATATAAATCTGCCGCGATGTAGTAAATCCCAAAATCCACTCTTGTGGCTCCCCTATTATAAGTTGGTTGGATTTAAATCAGCTAAGGTTCGAAAAAACCGCAAAGTTCTACCTTTATTAATGTATTACTGAGATACTTTTAAGGTAGGTTTACATCTGACATTTATTGCATGATATTTATGTCAGACAGAAATTCTGGCTAATGTAAACAATAAGCAATTTCTATCGGACATAAATTTTTGACCACAACCACTTGACGATGGCTGAATACATTACGTGTGAAAACCGAAAAATCGAGAGAGAATAATGAATATTTACATTGCAAATTTTTAACCTAAGTTATCATGCAATAAATGTCAGATGTATATCCACCATTACACAAGTATTCCATTTTAGAGAAAAAAATTGCATATTTTTACTTGCTCTGCATTTAAGGGAAATTCAAGATAGCCAATAAAAGTATTTTAGCTAAGAAAATAGAAAAATTCCAATTAAACAACAATTACCTGAAAAACAAAAGACTTACGTCAAAATTGTCGTGTTTTTTAAATGGAACACCTTATTTATTACATTATACATTTTTGGATTCTATGGTCAATTCTTACAAGAAAACTATCCAAGCTGTCCCTCGCCGATTTTTATGAAAGTGCAATGTGATGTAGTAAATCAAAAAAATAAAAGACACGTTTTTTTACTTACTTTTTAGGGGTGAAACGCACCCCTGAAGTCCACCCTTAATTTCTTGTTTAATATCTTTAAAAAATAAGTAGAGAGTGATAGAGTTTTCGATAAATTAAATTATGGTTTTGATTTCAAAAAGTTATCTCAATTCGTTCCTAAGATATTAAAAAAATCTGTGGGTGAATTTCAGGGGTGCATTTCCCTTAAAAGTATTTAATGGCCGGTAAAAAATACGTGTCCCTTATTTTTATGTACACTATAACACCACCTATCTTTACCTGTTTTTAAGTTATTGACGCTTAAACACATTTTCGGCTTATAATATTTAATTAAATATATCAATATAAAAAAGGGTGCCATGGATGCAGGTTATCATTTGCTGACTGTTTAGGCTTGAATTACTTAAAAACAATTGAAGATAGACATATAGTACCATTTACCATAAAATCCAAAAATGTAATTTTAAATAGTAATACTACATAACATTAAATTTAAAAAAACGCAACATTTACGGCATAGGTCTTTTGATTTCCATCCATTTTTTAAATTGCAATTTTATTATTCTTTAAGCTAAAATACATCGATTAGCTATCTTAAATTTTATAAAAATAGAAAAAAGTAAAAAAAGCCATGCGCTTCAATCCTAAAATACTAGTAAGTTAAACAAAACCAAAAATAAACTGTAACTAGATCATACCTAATATTTATAAATTATTTTATTGCCTAAAATAAACAATAAAAAGTAATAAATTTACCTATTTTCAGTGTCAATAATAATATAAAATTTGTGACGTTCCTGCCGACGAATTATGAAAATAAATGGCCCCTTTTATTAACAGAAACCCACGCGCCATTAAGTTAATTTAACTACTTCATCTTATAAATTACTTTAATTGAGATAGGGTAATCGTTTTATTATTTAATTTCTTTTCATTAAGGCTTTAAGGTTATGTGGTATGCGGCTTGGCTCATAACAAGGTTAAAAACGTAATTTATGAGAAAATACAACTTACGGAAAATTTAGTTTCCAAAATGTATGTTTTGGCTTGAGTGATTTCTACATCAGACTGGTTTTAAAAACAATATTTAAATCTAATTTATTATTTTTCTTTCTTTAAGTAAGCCCTTGATTTGGATTTTTAAAATTTTTAATTCTATGTGTAAGTAGGGTACATCGCAAAAATCAAATTCGATTAGACGAATCGCATCGAATCTAATACTGTGTTTTTGACTTTGGATTAAACGGAAAAAGATATCAGTGTTTCTACGTAAGTTGGCACCATACTGAAAATTTTATTATTTATTTTACAAAAATGTGAGTGATTAATTTTTCAGAAAAGTTTTGCATAGACTAAAACTTAACCATCATCCGACACTTTCAATTAACATTTATTGTTATTATAACTTACGCTTTTGTAATATTTTGTAATATTGTATTAGAAAAAACTACTAAAGTTACCTTAACAACATGTTAATACCTATCATTACTAAGCTAAATTTTTAATAACACATGTAAAAAAAATGTTTGTTTTTTTTGGGTCTGCTATGTTTTTAAATTACTTCTAAAATATTGATTTTCATCTTTAGGAAATAACATATTTCACAATAACTCTTAGCGATATTAATTTCCTTCAAAAAAATATAGTAATGATCCCACTATTACAGAAGAGCTGTCTTCCCTTACATATTTACTGCACTAATGACCCCAAATTCAAGACAAGCGTATTCGTCTAAGTACAAGTCAGAGATTTCCGAAAACCATCTTATATAAATTTAGAAAAAAACTGATCATGAACAAAGTGGATTTAGGTTATTTGCAAATAAATAGAATGAAACCAACGATTAACTCGCCTAAGGCTAAAATCTTGAATAAGGAATTAAATATCAGAAAATTTGAAAATTCTTGCCTCTTAGAACTTTTACATTTCGGACAGAATCCGAAAATTGTACAATTAAGTAACTAATTTAGGGTATCCACAAAGGATATTTTCAAGTTGTTTTAAAGCAGGGCTTTCTTGATCCCTGTATTATACAGCGTGTCTTTGGAAGTTCTTACCAAATGGGAAACTTTTTAATTAATAACTTTGCGAAAAAACTGTTTCTTTATAAAAGTCCTACTTGATGAAAAATACATTTCCACAAAAATATTTGAAGGTTGGATATACAGGGTGTCTTAAAAATGACTTGTTTCCAAATTAACATAAAGGTTATTTCCTAACTCCGGTACCAAACTTTAACTTTGTTTTTTATGAAGAAAAGTTACTATAAACATATGTCCGGAGTCACTTCGTTTCTGAGATACAGGCGGTAATTATTTTTTAAAAGTCTGTTTTTTTAATATCCTTAAATACGAAGCCAGTAAAAAAATGTACTACACTAAAAAGTTATATTTTTAGTTGCTTTATAGAAGAAAAATATAAAAACTACATAAAAAGCCAGTGGCGTACAGTGGGCACAACAGCTAATATTGTTGAGAGAAAAATATACGCCACTGGCTTTTTTATGTAGTTATTACATTTTTTCACATAAAGCAACTAAAAATATAACTTTTTAATATGGTGCATTTTTTTATATCAGGCTTCATATTTAAGATATTAACAAAAAAACATACTTAGGAAAAAAAATTAACGCCCTGTATCTCAAAAACGTAGCTGCAGATTTTGCACATTTTCGTAAAGTTAATAATTAAAAAGTTTCCCATTTAGTAAGAACTTCCGAAGACACTGTAGGTAATTTTGATAAAATACAATGCAATACAAGCTAAAAAGCTGCTTATCGCTCATCCAAAATACCCCAGTTACTACTGACAAAGCAATAGAATAAGTGCCAAAAGTAAAAATAAAATTAAAACAAATAAGTAAAGGATGTATTGCTGGGCATGCGGTGACCTCAACTTGGACATGGACTTGTTTGCGATCGCTAGGGTGAAATTGGCATTGTGATTTCAAAGTTGAATATAGGGGCTGTTACATAGAACATATTGTTGGACAAAAAAAATTATATTTTGGCACTTATATTAATTAGCATTACCACTCTTTATCTCTTTATTTTCAGTAGAGGTATAAAGATATTAAGACATTGTGTAAGATAGTTAGCATCCATATAAGCATACGAAATGAGAAGTTCGCAGGTTTTGGACGTGGAAAAAAACTACTTTTCTTCAAAAATGTTGCCGACGTTTCGACCTTTATTGTGGTCTTTATCAAGGCTGTAAAAGAGCAACGCGTTACAAAACTGCAGATAACAATCTTATACAAGTACAGTAGATAGATACATAGAAAAGATACTAAGGTTTACAAAATGTAACTATAGTCCCAGAGCTAGTGAACCCTTCGAGTAACCTTAGACCTGTAAGGCTAGAAATTTGTATAGGGATGAGTCATAGCATGCTAAGTACATACATAATCACCTGGCGGCATCAGTCGTGCACATCATCACCATGTATATTTTTGAAAGTTTAAAAAAATTATAAAAACAAAAAAACTTGAAGCTGAAAGCTTGAAATTTTTCTAGGATTTAGTTCATTCATAGTAAGGTTGGAAAAAAAATACAGGCGTTTGCGATGAGCACAAGTACCTGCCAGGCGAACTGAAAGGTGTGGCTGATTTAGATGACCATATTTTCAAAACTAATAGATAGATGTACCTAATGTGGTATTTTCTTAAAGCTCTTTTAAGATTTTTTTAATGGTAATATAATATACAGGGTGCCTTATTAAAAAAAATTCCACCCCGTATATTATCACTAGTATCGCCGTTAAAAGATCTTTAAAGAGCTTTAAGAAAACGCCACATTAGGTACATCTAACTTTATTAGTTTTAAAAATATGGTCATCTAAATTAGCCACACCTTTCAGTTTGCCTGGCAGGTACTTGTGCAGCTTGTGCTTATCAAAAACGCCTGTCAATTTTTTCAAAGCTTACTATGAATGAACTAAATTCTAAAAATTTTAAGCTTACAGCTCCAAGTTTTTTGTTTTTATTATTTTTTAAACATTCAAAAATATACAGAGTGATGATGTGCACGGCTGATGCCTGCCAGGTGATGATTTTTGTACTTAGCATGCTATGACTCATCACTATACAAATTTCCAGCCTTACAGGTCTAACGTTACTCAAAGGGTTCACTAGCTCTCCTACTTCTACGCCCTTGATCTGGAAACAATGTCAAATTTTAAACCGTTTAATTAAATTAACTTTAACTTTTGTTTCCTAACAAAACCCTTTTTAAATTTTAACTAATTCGTTATTGCTAAAACATGCCCGCTGCTGAACATTTTCGCATTACAGTTAGTTCAATTATAATAAAATTACGTTTTTTGTTTGCTCTAAAACAATGCACAAATTGCAACTATTGAATGCATCCAAAATAATTAAAGGGATTTTACAATTTGTGAATACATTTGTAGTTAATAAAGTTTTTAATCTCCTTGATGGAAGGTTGCAAATTTGTAATTGTAGGGATTTAACAAAATGCTGAAATTAACAAATTTATTATGAATATTGCATTATAATTTTATGATAATGTGTGGCATTAAAATTAACGTGTAGATTGTGACAAATTGCATAGTTTACAATTTAATAAAGATGTACTAATTACTTAATTTAATGAGAAATGTTTTTATTTATATCTAGGTTCATAACAAAATTAGGCGTTACGTCATTTATTTGCTGTTTATTTTCTTAAAGAGGCAACTACGACCCTGAAATAGATGCTTTTATGTAAGGACATAGTGCCAAAGTGAATTAATTTCTCTCCGATTTTGCCGATTGTCCAGACTAAAAAAGCAAAATTTACCAGTTAACATACAAGCTTTTAAAAAAGTACAGTTCTTTTTACTCTTTTTATTTTCCATTCATCCTAACAAAATTGGCTTTAGACCATAAGTACCAAGGTTAGTTTATATTTATAAGGTTGCGACATATCCTCAACTTTTAGGCGGTTCGAGGGACGCAAGGATGGGCACTCCACGGAGAAAAGTTGGCAAGACTAGGTAAAATCAAAGCTAATGATCAATCCAGTGGCGTCTAGAATTTGCGCATTTCATTTTGCATTGTTTTGGAACTGATATTTGTTGAAAGATGTAATTTCAAATGTTTTTTATTTAAAGTAAAAGAATTTACAACTTAATAATAATTAAAAACTGTTGTATCAACGGTTGTTCTACTAATTCAATAAACTGTATATCTCCGGCACAAAACAACATGGCCGAAAAATGGGAGATGTGACGTCATAACACGTCAAAGCAATATGGCCGAATGTCGTGACCTTATATAGACCGACTTTGATAAGTACAATGTTTTAAACTTTGATGAGCTGTAAAGGCTATAAGAAACAAAAGACTTTAACATGTATTTTTATTTAACTACATGGTAGCATTTATGGCTTTCTAGATTACACATTTTAAAATCAAAAATATTTAAAAGTTAGATATTAATAAGTAACATATTTTATGTTAATTGTTATGTCATTATACTCAAAATGGTATTATCGCAATTTGAAATATTGCTCTTTTAAGAGATACTGGGGAAAATTAAAAAATTGTAAAGTTTAAAATGACCCTATATTTTCTTAATTAAAGGAGATACAATAAATGTTTTACATAAAAGTTGGTTTTAAGGACAGCTAAATAATCTACCGTTTTCAAAATAAGTATACGGGGTCAGGTAAAAAAGTTATCATACCTAACCTCACTTTTTAAATAGAACACTCTGTATATTTTTATATAAAAATAAACAGGTTTTACCATGTGGGGATTTGTGGATTTTTATAGCCTTTCATTTTGTCGGTTTAAAATACCACAACTTGTTATTCGACATTTGTCTAACCAAATAATTTTTTTGTGAAAAAGCGATCCTCGTTAGATTTATTTAAAAACAAGTGACAAAATTCTAGTCTTCTCACATCATCACTATGGTGCAAATATTGCGCAATATTAGCAACATAAGAAAAATATTTATTGGACTTCAAATTACAGTTTCAGTTTCTATTTCTATTATGGAGGTAGATTTTTATCAATAAAATGTTCAAGCGATTTTAAAGAATAAAATTAGGGTGTATGCTTAAGATGTCAAAACAAAAGTAGAAACTTTACCATGAGAAGATTACCCATTAACGTTTTAATTTAAAACTCGCAAGTCTTAAATTTAAAAAGATAAAAGAATCGATCCAGAAAAAGCAAATTCACTTTGCATTTGATCATATTTAAGTATCTGGCTTTTTGCTCGACTGCACCAGGAGCGTGACATAACCGAGTCGGTCAGTTTATTCTCATTAAATACCCACAAGAAGTGCTGAACGCGCCTACTATTATTAAAAGCTATGACAGGATATACCATTTTTACCTGATTTTGGGCCTCGACAAACCCTGACACGCTTATTTCTTCATTTTCCTTATTTTCTTTATTATAGGTTTTTGATCTCAGCTTCGTAAATGAGCCGTACGTTTTAAAATTATTTTCCAGTCGTCCAAATATATCCTTAAATGGTTGCCGTCTTTCCGGAAAACGAATAAAATACAAATTTTGTGCTATTTCTTAGTTTTTTACACTTTTAATATAAATTGATTTTATATCAAATTTTTCAAAATATTTATAAGCCATTTTAACAAATTAATACGTAGAAATTTAATTAACGTGAAATTTTAATATTACTGTTTTGGTTTTTAGGATATTAGCTTTTGTTTCATTGCTTACTAAGGTATAAAATAATAAAGATTATATAAATTGCATAGTAAACCAAAATTATCCATAGTGTGTTATATATTTAAATATAGAAATTATTATGCTATCTTTTTATATAAAAATATACAGGGTGTTCCATTACAAAAAGTGAGATTAGGTCGAATAACTTTTTACCTGACCCCATATACTTATTCTGAAAACGACAGATTATTTAGCAGTCCATAAGAAAAAACTTTTGTGTAACATATTTTTGTATCTTATTGAATTAAAAAAATATAGGGTCATTTTAAATTTACAATTTTTCGATTTTCCCCTGTATCTCTTAAGAGAGCGAAAATTATCAAATTTTGATAATACCGTTTTAAGTTTGACCCTAAAAGAGTACATGACTTGCTAGATTACTATTAACAATTACGGATATACCCGTTAATAGTGTCAAAAATGGGACACCCTTTATGATATAATAAAACAAACAACCTATCAGATAGTTTTCCAAATTTTTCAGTAAGCTTAAAAATTATGTTGACAATACTTGTGTTTGTTGCAAGTGCAGAACGATGATTTTTTTAAACTGAAGGTAGTTAAAAATGTTCTTCGTTCACCTGTGGTACATGAACAGTTTTGCAATTTTATCTATTTCGAAAACTTCATCAATGATTTTTTAAAATATATTAATTTGTTTTTATAAATTAAATTTCAAATAACTGTTAAAAAGAATGATTTTATGTAAAAACAATAAAAACCTTTTTTGTAGTGCATTAAATTCCATGTAGCTTTTTTCTATAAATTAATTTTTTGTTAGTTACAAAATTCCGAAATAAAAAGGTAAATCTAAAAAATATATTAAAGGTTCAATTCTTTGAAGATATATGTGCATATATTTTTTTTTACTTCGATAGTTAGAGAGCTTGCAAAAATGAAAGTATAAATAAAGATTTAAATTAAAGAAGAGGGACCTCTAAAAATAAATATTAAGGGCTCAAATCTTCACGATATTTCCTTTTGTCACCCAAAACAATATTTTCAATATAATTTTCAAAAAAAAAACAAAAGTGGATTTTTTGGGCCAGTCACGGCCTTATACATGACTCATGCTCAGTGCTTAAAAGCGCTTCTCCCACAACGCACGTTTTTAAAGTCGGTGTCCATCATAACTTTTAAACTACTGGTGCAATGCGAAAATTTTACCACTATTTACATAATTTACGAGGTAACGTTGCCAATTTTTTTTTTTTTATTTGACAATATTTTTAATTTTTATATAAAAACAAAATAAATAGGCTAATTTTATTCTTTAAAATTGCCTTTTTATGATAAAATTTTTCTAGAACGTAAAAAATAATTTAAAAAAATTATAGGTTTTTATGATAAAACTTTTACAAATTCAGATATTTTTAAATAATAACCTTATACCCCTATAACCCTCCTATGCATCAAAAGACATTTTTAGACATAGAAGAAAAATGAAATTCACCAGTGTCGTCCATAACGGGTTTAGGGTAAATATTTTGTAAAAAAATGGCACGCCACTGCATTTTTCTAAAATAACTCTAGTTTTTAAATTTTTATTTGAATTGGAACAAATTTGATCTCTTGACTTTTTTAAAATTTTATGTACTGTTTTTACGTAAATAAATAAAAACCATTTTCGGCAATATCTAATCCTTATCCAATTAATGCGTAAACAACCATGGTTATTTTTTACCGTAGAAATTGATATTAGCGATACAAAATGACTATGCTGAGAAATGGTTTTTATTTATTTACGCGAAAACCCTACAACAAATAAAAAAGTCAAAAAATATATTTGTTTTAAACTAAATGGAAATTTTAAAACCTATTTTTAAAAATGCAGTGGCATATTACTTTATTTTTTAATATTTACCCTAAACCCTCATAATCAACACTGGTAATGTTTTGTTCTATGTCGAAAGATTCCTTCAAATGCATTGGGGACGCCAATCTTTGAAAAATATCTAAATTGGTATAAGTTATTATACTCGTTATTATAAAAAAAACGTTTTTTTTTTAATTTTTAAAACCATGAAGTTCAAAAACTAAGACGTTTAGGACATATGTTTATATAAAGTTTTGTTCTTATCTTTCATTATAGAATTACCCTGGTATAAAAGTTATTATAAAAAAAAACTTTTTTGTTAATTTTTAAAACCATAAAGTTCAAACACTAAGACGTTTGTCGTTTGAGATACTGGACACCCTGTTTAATTCGGGGTTAAAATCATTAATTTTTTTAGTCGTTCCTAAACTTATTTCTACACTGCTGGCTTAGGGTTTTCTTTAAGACAAACCAAACTTAGTTCCACAAAGGAAGATATACATGTTTCTACTTCGGACTAACTTTAACAAGGCTCGAGTCCTTTGATAACATATTCAAGTACCTCTAACGCCGATTCCTTCCTGTAAATTTAGAGTCAAACTTAGTGATTGGGCAAGCAGTATATTTGCTTTTGGTGTATATCATAATGTTTATACGTATATTAATAATAGGTAAAGCTTCTTACTTATGGTCAAAGGTAAAGGATTACGTATGTAACGACTTATAAAAGATCATAATAAAACTACTTAGTCTCTAAGTAACAAAACTTATAATTTAACCACATTTTGTAAAAATACTGGGTTGTGTCAACGAATCTAATAAACAAGCCATGACTTCTTGAATATTAGACATATCAAAATTAGATTAGGTATAAGTAAATGGTATATAAAGAGGAGAGTTTTTGCATATATCTTACTTCTTGGTTACTTCCGGTTTAGCCGAAAATAACTTCAATTTTAAATTTTTAAATGAAACACCCTATATATTTTAACATTTTTGGATGACTAAGACAATTTAAAAGAGCAATGTAATATTTTGAGAGTAATTTTTAGTATCGCATCTAGGTGGCTATGATCCTTCATTTATGACCTTTCATCAAAAAACTTTATTCGAAAAGTGCTTACCTAAAAATACTTGCCATTTAAAAAATAATTGTTTGACACGGAAATGTCAATATGCCAAATTGTTTTACTTTTATCTTTTATATTAGTCATTAAAACTTTGCGATTGTATATTTCTAACATCACCTAGGGTCACTAAATTAATTTGCACCTAATCATAGCCACATAAATGCAATATTAAAAATGGCTCTAAAAAATTAATTTGGTTTAAAAACTTTTAAAATGTTACATTTTGACTCAGAATTGTCTCAGGAATCCAGAAATGTCAAAAAATACAAGGTGTTCCATTTAAAAATTTAAAATTTGAGCTATTTCCGGCTAAACCAGAAGTGATTAGAAAGTTTAAAAAGATGCGTAAACCCTTCTCTGCTTATACCATTTACCTTTACCAAGTCTTATTCGGATATGTTTAATACTTTGGCAGTTATGGCAAAGTTTATTAACTAAAAGTAGAGTTAAAGCACTCGATGACTCGGCTTCGATCAGGCCCCTCCTGCCCCGCCCTTCATCCGGCGACTTAAGGCGTTTTTTCGTGTTAATACGGTACAAAACATTTTAAAAATATTTGAACACCGATCTCTATCTAACTCTCATACATATTTATATTGTCTTTTCAAGTGCGGTTTAAAGCACTCCGATGAATACGGTAAACACGAAAAAATGACTTTGCTGGCTAGAACAAAGCCTGTTATCCTTTTTTATATTGTACAGTCGTTCGCTTCGTACACGATGGCAGAGAGTGCATAACCTATTCTTAGTTAATACTTGTTATGTCTAATAAATTCGTTGACACCCGGTATACAGTCATCCCCCAATCGGCCCGGTTGTTTTGGACTTACAAGGCAATGTCTTAAAAATCGCACTGTTTTTACAATGTTTAGCTAAATTTCGGTTCTAAGTCTGTACCGTAGGTACTGTAATGCTGTTTGGGTAAAAATATTCAACTTATTGTATATTTTTATGGCGTGCTATTTTAAATTTAAATGGTTTAAATTATGCCTTACAAATATTTCAGGAGCACCAAATCAAAACGCAGCTTTTGATAACACATAATTTTTAGAATATCTCACAATTTTTACTGCGCGTTTTCCATTTATGAATTCTAAAAAGTTTTTTTTTATCGAAATATATTTAATTTTAATATTTATTATATGAAATATTTCAGTTAAATGACTTTTTAAACATAACTGTTTTTAATAACACTGCCAAGTTTAACTTAAATCAAATAAGAAATATTTAATTATACAATGCATTTCCGGAGCTATCTTTATATAAATATTTTTGTTATAAAATTACCTTAGAAATGGGACCTCTCTTTTGCAATTAGAAAACAACCTAAATGAGTAATTCATATCATTATTTTGCATTTGTTTTAAAAATTAAAAAATGAGCTTTTTTTCCAAAACATTTTTTTTGGTAAAGGGTTTCTTTTTAGGCTAATAGCATCTAGTATATATTTGATGGGGGTTTCATGTCCTAGTTTTAAGATAAATCAATTTTAAAATTCTATCTACGACAGTGTTTAAAGCAAAAAGACGTTTTTTAAAAGAACCAAATCAAATCGCACTTCTTGGAAGTCAAATTAAAGTTTTGTCAGCCAATATTTGACTAATATTTTGGCAAATGTAAAAAATAGTCGATAATACATAAATCTATCATATTCCAATTATTAAAATATATATTTTAAACATAAATGGAAAAGCTGTAATGAAAATTGTGCGATATTGTCAAAATTGTGTTTTATTAAAAACTGCGTTTTGAAATGAAGCTCCTAAAATACAATTTAATATTGATTGTTAAAAACACTAAACTGCAGAACATTTCTTATTTTTGGACATTTATCGTTTCTCCCTTAAGATCTCTATATTAAATACTAAACTAAACTAAAATAAAAGGCTAACAGGTATTCTGGACAATATGGTGGATACAAATTCATTAGCTAAACGAAAATAGGTATTATTTTAAAAGAAAAACGATGAAAGAAAACGAGTAAAAAGCCTGAGTATGAAATAAAAAACTATAATAATATATTAACGTAAATTGTTTTAATGATAATTTATTTGAATCTTCTCCGGTAATTCTAAACTCCCCCGGAAAATATTTCTTAATTCTGAACAACTGAACTGAACAAACAATAAAAGTTGCAACCTTTACAATATTAGTATAAATAAATACCCTGAAAACATTAATCAAAAATAAGTAATCAAATTCGTTGCTTTTTTATCTATTTTTACGCCTGCGTGGCATCCTACCACTCAGAGTTGGGTCGTATTCGAATACTTAGTATTCTAAATAGTATTCAGAATACATTTTGCTGGTATTCGAATAGTATTCCAATACATTTGTGTGTTTGGTATTCGGTATTTAGCAGAATACTTTTTTGGTTAGTATTCGGAATTCTGTTTTCGAATACTTCTGAAGTATTCGACGATTTTTTGAGTATTCGAATACCGGCGTTCCGAGTATTCGAATACCGGAGTGTGTAAGCAGTATTAGAATACCAAAATTGTCACGAGTAGAATACTAAAAGGGAACAAAAAGTAGTAAAAAATGAGGTAAGGGCTTTATTTTTGCTTTTCGAATTTTTAATATCTTTTTTTTCCTTTTTCTTGTATTCAAATCTTTTTGTCCAGTATTCGAATACCGATTCCGGGTATTTGTCAATACCGAGTATTCTAATACTAATACTTTCTTCCAAGTATTCAAATATTCGGTATTCGAATACTTTCTTTTTCGGTATTCATCCGATTTTCAGTATTCGTAACTCTGCACCACTATACTCTGTTTACTATAAATTAAGAAAAACACCTGAACAAAAAATGTATTTTATTGTTCCGAAAAGTCAGTAACCCTAGTTACCATAATAAAAAATGTATTTTATTGGTTTAAAACTACAGTAACCAGAGTTACTTACTAGGTATTCATTATTATAGTGGCCAAAGTATAGACTACTAATGCTTATAAGAGATAGCTAACCCGCGCCCACTTGTTGGGAGTTTATATATATAATTATATTTTTTCGCTGACTTAATATACATATACCATTATTTTTGTCTGAAGTTTTTGTTCAATCATAATAAAATATGGCCTATAGCATTCCTGAATACTGTTGCTTTCCGACTGTAATAGAATATTCATAATCGGCTCAGTACTTCCGAAGATTACCCTCTACAAACAAAGAAACAAAGTTACTAACTTTACCTCTTTATTTTATTAATATAGATTACCTAATAAGTCTCCTCGGTACTGTAGTAAACGGAGTCTTTGATCTTTAACTCAGAAGGTTCAAGTTTGATCCCAATACGAGGAGACATTTTTAGGTAGTAGTTATTTAAAAATAACGTCTGTGGTGGTACAGCCTCGTTGTCAAAAGGGTGCTGGGACACGCAAAAACTGCAGATTTCGGTGCTTGGACAACGTTAACGGAACAGAAAACATGATAAGTTAAATATCTAATAACCTGACACCGACGGTACTCAAGTTCTTAGACATAAGCCTTAGTGGGCTGTTACAAAGATAAATCTGTAACAACATTAGCCCTTATTGTAATATTAAACTAAATATACGGTTTGCTCGAAGTTCAACATCTTTCAACAAATTACTGAACATGGTAGAATTTGCTTTTCCACATATTTTAAAGACCTGAAATAACGAATTCATAGATATTTACTTTGTTTTAATAAATTATGTAAAAAAATATGCTACACGGTTTTATTGTACGTTAAAAAACGATTCGGTAAGTCTTAGCTACCAGATCGCATCAATCTTCTCATCAATCTGGGGTATTGATCAGACAAATAATAATAAAATCGTTGGGCGTAGCGTATTTGGAGTAAGTATCAAATTAGAAATTTTAACATTAAAAAACATAATTTATTTTCAAGTTTTTAGTTTTGTTGTTAGTTGATACTTCTGATTCTATCGAGAAGTGCAGTAATTAGTAGATAACAGTAAAACAAAAAATTCAGAAAAACTTTTCGTCTAACAGAAAGTTAAGTCGTGCAAGAGATACAAAATGTTTTAATTAAAAAATAGTAGGTTTTTAGTGCATTTATTTAAAAATTCCTTTTCACTTTGCAATAAATAAATTTTATTTTAGTTAAAACATTATTTTATTTTGTGTTTTTTTAATGCAACCTTAATTTAACTGAAATTATTCGTTTCCGTACTGACAAAAAAATCGACACTGTTTTTATATTTCAAATAAATAATATTAAATTAATAAAACTACATATATGCAATACATAGTTTTTTTTAACAATGCAAATAAGTGCCTAATTTAAATATTATTAAAAGTTTCGTTTTGTTAGGTTTAATTAATGTTTTTTCAGATGGACATGAATATTTGTTTATACCCACTATTTAAATTTCGATGTGCTTTAAATAGCTAAAAACTCTTTTTGGTACTTTTGCAGATAAGTTAAAAAACAGGTTTAATTTTTTGTAGGAAACTTGAGTTAAGTCATTTTAATTTAAGAGCTGCGTCATCAAAACATAAATTAAATCTTTACAAATAAGGTACACAGTTTTAAGGGTTGACCACATATAAGCACACCAATTCCTGCACCGTAGCACGGCCGTGACTAGGTTTTGAAATGTACCGTTGTAATCAAATGCCGTAGGCTTAATATCACCGCTCTGTGCTCAACCACATACCCCTCACCGCAGTTTAACAAGTAAACCAACACTAGTTTATTTGATTTATTATCAAAATATTAATTAAAAAAATAATAAAATAAAACAAAAAAATAACTATGTATTGGTAAGTTTTACTCACATATTATTCACAAGATTTAACAATAAAATTAATTTTTCTAGACTCTTAGACAACTAACTTTTAATTTTATACGTAATGAACTGATATAAAAGGTGACGCCCCGTAAACTCCAAGCTTGCTTCGGGGAATATTGGTGCTATCCGATTTACGTATGATTTCATTTCCTGGGCATGTTTCAGACTGTACGAGACACGGTCGTGCTACGATGCCGGTCTTGTGGGACATCGGTACGGTTATTTGTGGCCAGGCTTTCACCTATACTACACTTTAATTTGAAAAAGGGGAACAGAGGAGGAAAATCTATTTTATTTAAACAAAGAGATATACAATACACACATAAAACAATAGACTTAACTTGACAAAAATGCTGTATATTTTTTGAGGGCAGGAAAAATGCTTTTGAATTTTTCTGAATTAATTTTCTCCACTTTCCTCTATCACCGTAAAATCGGGCTCGTTGCGGTTATGTGTGGTCCGACCTTATATCCTTAATAATTTTTCATTTTTCTCTGCCGAAAATAACGTTTGGTTTTTTGTGGTTTTATTGTTAAATATAAGCTATATTTTTTATTGATCAATAAACAAAAATGAAACTGAGAGACACGTTTGACACACTCAAAGATTTTGTCAAGCTCCTAATACGTATTTAAACAAAAATGTATTTAAGAGAAAAAGAGAAGCCAAGAGTATTTTAGTGGAAAGAAAAAAACTGGTCGTTTTATAAAACCAAAACCAAAGTAAAACCAATAGTCCAGGCAAAATACCCGATTGCAAAAAATCCTTACACCAAACTAATGGTATAATTTTGTTAAATCATGTAAAATGTAAGGAAATTAATTTCGGACCAAAATAATGCGTTAGGGTGCAAAGAGGGGGTGGTTTTAAGGTTAAAAATGGTTTTTTGCAACTTTAAACTAAATGCATTTTTTTAAAAAAAAGGTAAATACAAAAGTTGCTGACAATAAAAACCTACAACTTATGTAATAACCATTTTTACTTCAACTTTAAGAATTTTCTAGAAAAATGTAAAAACTGTTTTTTGGTTTTTAATATTTATCTTCTACAAAAATAATTTAAAAATTACTTTAAAAAATGTATTTGATATATTCACCATTATTGATTTTGGAAATATGGATATCCAAAGAATAAGGGTAATTTTTTTTGCCATGATAGTACAGAACCCTGATAATGATTTTAAAATAAATCGAAACGTCGGCAATAAGAAAATTAGATTCTTTTAGAGTATGACGACCCCTATGCCCACCATACGACCTAAGTAGTTTATTTTTTTATTTTTAAGAAAAATTTCATTTGGAGAATTTATTTACAATAAAGATTGTAATCGATAAAAATAATATTACAAAATTTTATTAAACTTCATGATTTGGAGAAAACGTCTTGATCACATTCGTTTACAGCTGAAAAATTGTTATGTATTAATTTGGGAAGACGCAGCTATTTAAAATGCAAATTAAGATTTGGCTATTTTATCATAAAAATTTTAAACGATGTATAAAATTAGACAATGGAAGTCCAAGAAAGTAGATAGTATTATTAAAAAACACAAAATTGGTTTTATAAAACTTTTTAATACCTCTGTAAAGAAAATTATATCATTCAAAATGCTATTCGTACGGCTCTCACGTGGTATCGTGCATGGAGGATGTAGAAAACGTTCTGGTGCCCTCTCACTGCTAAATTTAAAAGGCATTTTTTTCTGGAACTAGGCGCTGTGGTGCAGTAGCAGTTCTTGGGAAGATGGCCGAAATTTATGCCAATTTATAAGTTCAAATATTAAATAAATAGTGAAAAATTCCGGAATTTCCGGGAGCTACAGAGCTCGACTACCTATCCAGATTTAAAGAATGTGCTGGCTAATTGAACCGAAAGGGACCATAGCCAAGAAAAAATAAACCAACCAACCAATATTTTGCTTAAAGATAAAAAATAAAGGAAGTTTACTCTTGAAGAAATATAATGCTCTTCAAGTGTTTGTGCAACCTGTAAACAAAGTCAATATTTTCTGTTCGTGAAGCATATTTTTTTCACAAGAAAATTTTTATCAAAAATAACTTTTCTTCTGAAAATATTTTTTTATTCATTTGTCCTTTTGTAAACTCCATCCGTGGACTGTACTAAGTCAATAATACTACTTTCATGGACTTTCATTGTCTTTATTTTTAACTGATACATGACGTTTCGGATGGTGTCTATCTCCAACCGTTTTCAAGTGAGTAAGCCTATTATTATTATTATTATTATTATTATTATTATTTAAATTTCAATGAGTATTTAAGATTTAGGTAGTAGCTATTTAAAAATAACGACCGTGGTGGCACTACCGCGTAGTCTAAAAGGTGCTGTAAAATGCATAACTACATGTTTCAGTGCTTGGTGGCAACGTTGACGGAACAGGGGGAACGATGGGTTAAACATCTAATAGCCCGACACCCACGGTACTCTGGTATTTAGGCATACCTTCGTGGGATGTCAAAAAGATAAAAAACAAAATCTATGAAATATTATAGATATTTTTTAAATTAATTAAATAACACACTTTTTTCGGAATCTGTATATTTGAAGACATAATAAAATTCTGATTATTGGTTTGAATACTACAGAAACAACCAAATACTCTAAGATTTTGGTTAATTTCCCATGATAAAAAAGTTAAGCAGGTTGTAAACTTATAAATTGACACCCAGTACATAGAGAATAAAAAATTGGGCGCACTTTAACAAATTTATTACTTCATTTAGGTACATACATTTTTTACCTAAAATTCTATTCGAAAATATGTCAACGAAAATTTTAGCCTGTTGCTTTTTAAGCTGTTATTATTACAGAGCACAATATTGTCGCCACAGACGAACTATTTTTGACAAATCTGTGCTAAATGGCGACTGATTAGTTTCCGGCATTCACAGTTCGAAACGAAACACAATGATTTCATTACATAGCTCGATAACCGGAAATGCAGCGTATTCTAAACGGATGTTCGAACCAACTCGTCGAATAATGCTTCGTGACCAAATTGAAAAAAGGCCCCTGCTAAATAACTGATTGTAATGATAATCGGGTCAAAATCCTTTTTGTTTTTTTATTATACAGGGTTAGTTTTAAGTTGATATATTCCTCCTAACACAGTATAGAATGTAAGAAAATTAGAATATTTTCCAAATTAAACTATGTTCAAAAATGTTTCTCTTTCGAAATACAGTGTGTTAAAATTTTAAGAAAACAAATTTTATCATACTTTTCCTACCACTCCAGATATGTTACCGAAATTTTGTACACTTCTTTTAAATATTACATTAGAATTTTTGGTGTAGAAGTTTTTTTAAAAAAATCCAGTGGCGTTCAAACAAGATTTGTATTGAATTTTTCAAGGAAAAAATAGTAGGCCACTGCTTTTTTCTTGAATCCATTATATTTTTAAAATACTTATTTACTTTGGAATTGATTTGGTCTCTTGATATTTTAAGGTGCGACGAACAGTTTTAGTATAAAAAAGCCATTTTGATGCACAGCAAAATCGCTAAAACCTGATATGGTGTTTAGTATGTAAAATTCGTTTTTGTCTAATTTGTATTAATCAAAGGTCAAAAACTTACATTACTACAATTTAAATTTATTTAAAAAAATTGTTGTTATAGTTTTTAATAAAACTCAAAAACTAATTTAACATATCAGATTTTAGCAATTTTGCGATGCAATAAAA